>VXAC01002387.1:153813-240479 GCA_013399225.1 Rhipidura dahli
AAAAAAGTGGAGAGAAAACTAAGTTAAGAATATAAAAAAATAAAGTAAACAATGAACCTAAGGACGAACAGAAACCCACGTGAAGAAATAACAGAAAGGAAAGGATATGCACCCAGATTTCAACCTCCTGATACATCCTTTCTAAAGATAATAAAAGAAGTAAATGCCCTGATTAGAAATTTTCTACTCTGCTTTGAGTTCTGGATAACGCCCATATCTTCCAAGGAGCAGAGGAAAATAGAGAGTTTCACATTAGTTTCAGCAGAAGGTTAAAGGTCTTCGGCCTCTGTTACATGCTGCAAAGCAGCCAGGATAATTATGAAGGAGGGAAGGGAGTAAGGATTCCTGCTTTCTAGGTCACTGAAGGATGCACCATCCCCAGGGCAGAGATAGATTTTGCAGGCAGATGAGTCAAAAAGAACAGTGTTTGCAGAGAGGTAGATCCCTGCAATCCAACTAATCCACATTTGTCATGTCCCTTCGAACACAAACACAGAGGGTAGCTGCCCTGAGGGTGATAACACACCGTGATACACATGGTGACACATATAGGAAAGGATGATTTTGGTGCCAAGGAGGTTCTGCATCATCAGGTAATGACAGCTCAATTTAGGCACCATTGTTTTGGTAGGTGTGGTTCTCCCTGAAAATGCCCACTGAATTTTAGTGCTAGCCAGAAATAGAAAAGAAATAAGAAATAAATGGGCAGGCAGAGCCATAACATGTATGCACTGGACAGGTAACAAACACTGCTATTTTAAAATTATTGTTAACATTATTGAGCAAACCTACATTAAATAATAATAAAAAGTCACTCCTTGCAAGATTCATCTACTATCATTGTGTTCTCTCTCTAGAGAGTGATAAGCATTTTAGAAAATTAGCATATCTACACTTTGATATCTTCTCTGTCTCTATGCCTTTCCATTGAGCCATACTGTTTCTAAGAATGGTTGCTTTTGGATATCACTTCCTAGCATTTAGAAGAATCCTTCTCCTATGAAGCTTTACCATGAGCTGCTGTATTTAATCCTTTTTTTTTTCTTTCTTATGCTTTTGCATATCCATCACAGGCACTTAATACAATGAAGCTATAATCTGTAATCAACAGCTCCAGGGTGTTGGTGTACTTTGCTCTTAGAATGGAAATAAAATTATACAGCCAAGGAAAAAAAGTAAATATTACCCAGCAGTTATAATTTTCAGGCACTTTTATACAGAATTTCTCTCTCAGATGGAAGAACAAACACCTGCTTCCTTTTCCCTAAGCTGCCTTCTCTAACAACTTATCCTCCTTAAGAGATCTCACTACCAACATCAAGAAAAGTGGCTACTCTGCCTAATCAGATGGCATTCCCATTCTTGCCCAAAAGAATCTTTTATTTTCCTCAGGCTTACAGAAATCTAAAGAGATTTGGAGGAGCTTTCAGGAAAACTGCCTGAAAACATCATGCGACGTCAAAAATAGTCTGAATCAATGTTGGTGGCACGGCCTCTGAAGGTCTCACCATCCCCTGGTATCAGCCAGTATCTACCAGATGCTGCTGTATGATTTGTGCTGATAAGAAATAGCAGTTTTGTTGTGTCTGACACGTGTCAGAATGAGTATCATTCCAAGCAAATTGGACACTCAGCATTCAGAGGTATTTAACAACTCCAAAATGAAAACAAACTTCAAGTATATGCACCTCCCTCCATGGACCACAGCAGCTTCCATTAAGAGCAGCTTCTGCAATCCTCACTGTGGTGATTATGGTTCCTCCAAGAGTCAAGTCAGGCAGTTTGTGCTTTGTCTCTGTTGCCCTTGTGCCTTCAAAACTGCAAGAATGACATGTTTCAATTGATCTTTCTCTTGGTACTACTGCTCTGAACCAAACCGCCCTTGTTTCCAGGATCTGGGAATATTAATTGACCTTTCTAAGAATTCATTTTTAAAAATTACAAGATTTATGCTGGGCTTTTCACTAGTAACTTGGATGGAAGAAGCCTTACAAAGGTAAGAAAATTTAAATTTCTGTTGTGATCTATTTCTCACGTAGATTGTTCTCATTGATCCCCACTGGAAAGTACTAATATTACCAGAATTGTAATTGTACACTGATTTTACCAGCAGTAAAAAGAACTTGTGGCACGGCAGAATTCAGGACTGGAATTTGTATCTAAAAGCAATAAAAATCCATTGTGTTGGTTATAGGCCAACTTCTGATCTTACATATTTGCTACCTGTCATTGAATAAAGCCCAAGATGTTTAGGCTGGTTTGTTTTCTGATAAAGGTAAAAGGCACAAAAAAATCAACTTTTTTTTTAACACTAAGGAAGCTAGAGAAGCTAGAAAAGCTTGCGAGGTTTTACTACTATGGAATTGAACCACTTGATCAAAAACTGGAATTCCCTGATTATTTAAAGAAATTGAAGCTCACATGCAGTGTTAAATGCTGGGTGCCCACTAATACCAATCTCAAAGTGAATAATTTCATTGAACTCGGTATAAAAACTACAGGAAATACATTAGGAGATGTCACTCATCCCCGCAGTTTTGAGGGAGCTGCTGTCTTTCTTCTGAGGGACAAAGCTTCCAAACTCAAAATGACAGTTCTTCCCCACAAAACTATTCAGAAAATGTGAGTAGGAGTGCAAAAATCACTTATGGTCCAGATAATATGGGGCCAAAGTACAACCTCATCTTTAATTTTTTTTGCTGGTTTAGAATGACTCCATGATAATCTCAGCTAGCTCCTATGACTGAACCATCTTTCTTCTGTTCCTCAACTATCTGCCAAAAGTCATTGTTTCATGATGCTCACACACTTGATGGCAGCAATGAGATCACACTATAGCGGATCTGTTAATAACTATGTAACTCCCTTTGAGTTCTTGCAGTATTCCTACAGGATTGTTTTTTCTCTGGTTTTCCTCCCTTAAAAGCTCCAGTTGCATTCTCCAGCACAATCCCTAATCTGTTCATCTCTACAATTAAAATGGGAAGCAAAATAGGTCAGCTATTCACATATTCATGGTTATTTAAAGCTTGTCAATCTCTCTCAAATAAACCTGCCTAATTTTCCTGCCTGCAATTCACTTTAATGGAATATTATCTATCAAACCATAGCTTTACAGTAATTTTTTTTATTCCCTTTGTTAATGGAACTTGGGAATTCAACTTTTTTTTTATTTTAATTACATCTAAAATTTTCATCCATCATTCATCATCACCTCAGTCTGTTTTTCTTTTATGAAAAGTGATTGTACAAAAAACTTGCAACAATACAATCCCGCAGGCTTGAATTTTACTTGCATAGAATTATTGATAAGAACAGTGTAACATGTCCTTCTGATAAAACATGTTTTTTTGAGAAACTGTGCTTATTCATTTATTAGTAATGATAAAAACAGCCAGGAGCTGTATTTTTTATGCTTCTTTGTAAAGAACGAAATGCCTCAAGGCTAAACATCTCCTACAAAATGTCTTCCCCTCTGGAAAGTGGCAACATCTTCATGCTAATTATTAAAAATATTCCCTGGGTCTATTTTTGAATCTTTTGAAGAAAAACTTTTTCTCCCCTTTTTATCTTTGCACATTATCGTACTTCATTCATAAAGAAAATCCCTGTAATGAATCAAGTATGTTATAAATCACACCAGTGTGAAGCATTTCAGACATAACTCCTACAATGTCCAAGGAATGTGCCATTATATGAGGTAAAAAGTGTCACAGTGTTGTATATGGAACAGGATGTATATGTAGGATGGAAGATGGACCCAAAGAATTACAGGTTCTTAGCCATCCTTTGAACTGCTCCCTTTAGCAAATCCAAAACAGAGGAGAAAAAAGCAACCTTTTACCAAATATATAATATGAATTTCTACCTAATCTCTCCAATTTGTGAACCAAGCAGCCTAGAGAAATTCCCCCACATCAGAGTAAAAGGTGTTACTGGCTCAAATGTTCATCAGAACATGTCTGGAGATGTGAGGCAGTACCTTGAGCTTTTTTTTCAGTTATCTGACCCCATGCACCTTCTATTTTGAAATCATACTATAAGTTAATATTTCTAGTTTAGTGTTTCTCCTGGATTTCTAATTAATAGATTCATTAAGTTTATATGGGTTGCTGTTATATTGCAATGGATGTCTCCCTAGGACTGTACAGATTCCCATTTATCACCACATTTTTTTCATCTGCAGTTGACAGCAGAAGAGCAAAATATAACTATCACCACTTCATCGAGATCAAATCAAATAGCCTGTTTTCCTTGTATCAAAGTCAACATTGCTTCATTTTATTTTTAAATGATAGTTCTAATAAAAAGTTCTAAGAAATTCACCACATAACCTATCTGCTTAGAGAGGAAAGTATCAGCTACCAAAGGCCATTTTCTCTATCACAACCTGACAGTTCTAAAGAGAAAAAGACATCTGTAATGCAGAGACAGAGGAATCACCAATCCTTCTTGCACCGTGCCAGGTTATTAAATGAGGGCTATGGTTGACTGCTAAAAACAAGGACTATATAATACATTCCACAAAATACAAATTAAAAATTAATTCTTTATAAGGCTGTTGGCCAGTTCCAAAGCACAGACTCAACCTCAGTACATTAAGGGTTTCTCCCAGCCATCATGTAAATCAACAGAAAAGTATTTGCCTGTAGAAATAACTCATTTATAGAACCACTGTTGCATATTACAGAATATAAACATGTCTTCTGCTGTTATCAGAACTCGATGGACAAACAAAAGCCAGAGTCAAGCGGGTCAGTCCTATTGTATCAGCATTCTCCAGCAGAGCTCTGTCCTGCCCAGAAGTTTCTGATCAGGTTTAATTATACTTATCAGCTCTGCAAAGGCCTTTTGAGAGCTACAGAAGAAGAACACAATACTAGAACTGTTATTGTTATTCAACCCTACTGACCTTATCTCTGATGGCTGTGAGAAAAAATAAAGAAGGGTAGTTTACTTGTTAATAACACTACAGATTTGTGTACCTAGGGAAGAACTGAATTTAAGTACAGCCTCACATACTGCAACCATCATCCAAATGTGAGCAGGTGAAGGGGAAGATGATCCAATTATTAATTTGCCAACAAAGTGGAAGTTTTTAAGACTTCCCACTTTACTATGGGATTCCTGCATGATTTCATTAGGCTCACAGCACTACAGCAGCCCGTGTCCTACAGCATGGAGGGCCAGAGGGTCTGGAAACTGGTTAACTCTTACAGATGTGGTGCCTTTTGGCCTGAGCAGCTCAGCCAGCTGTGCTGCACTACCAGCAGCCATCACAGAACCGACCCTGCTTCTCGGCACCCACAGCATGGGCAGGCATTCCTAGTCTGTTTCCCACAAATAACCAGCACCAGCATCTAAATTATTGCTGATATTTACATTAGAAGAGCTCTGTATTAAAATCACACCCTATTCTCACTTCATACAGCAAGGAGAGCATAACAGTTTTCTCATCATTTGTCGATACACATTTCAAACCTGTCCTGTTTCTTAACTCATCATCTTGAATGTCACAAGAGTTATGGTTCTGCCACCATTATGATCTGTTAATAAAAGGTTACTGCAGGGAAGGTGAAGATTTCCTAACTTACAACATCTGTCACTTTGAAGAGTCAAGGGCAAAAATACTGTTAGCAAATTTATTCCAGCAAACATTGTGCAGGAAACTCTAAACTGCAGAAGCCTTTAAAAATAAAAATAATTTTAAGCATCTACTTTTTCCCTGGGATGCATATTTCTTCTATACTCATTGTCTGATGTGTGCAATAAACTAAATCTATTTCATTATTTACCTATTTAGTTGGCAAAATATTATCATTTCAAACAAATCAGAACCCTAAATTCACTGCTAAAAAATTTCTGTTCTATGTGACAAACCTGACTGTATTTTGGTATCTAAACATACATACTAAGAATACTGCATTATTTATAGTCAAAAGGGAAAGAGATTCAGGTTATGGTATTAATTTTAAACAGATAGGTTTCATTTACTGTTGTTTTATACATTCTGTACACCCTAGCACTATCTAACATCTTCCAAGAACATATTTTTCTTAGACTTGATGGAATTACAATCTCTTAGTGGTTTTTTCCTCTGGGACACTGAACATAAGCCAACAACTCACCCTGAACTGCTGAAGTTGAATATTACCTGAAGTGATGTGCTGTCCAAACCTTGGCAGAAGCAACCATTTACAAGGTTTTATGTCTGATATCTTGGCCAAAATCCAATAAGGTCAGTAATTACCTGGCCTTCAAAAACCTGCTTGTAATGACAGAGAAACAAGGTATATTCATGAATGTTTCAGAGAATTCGGGCTCAGCATGAGACCAGATTTCCAAATCCCCTTACTCCAGCTTCATATCAAGTCTGCAGAGTAAGAGTTTTCCACTGATACCATCAGGGTTTGCCTTTGATACAAGGAAGACACACATATTGATCCTCCATCAAGAGCATGAGGAAAGCACTTCAGACCTCATAATTCTGGGGATGTGCTTTTATCTTGACTGAAAGCTGGGTTTTTCAATTCCCTCTGCTACTGTCTGCTTCCCAGTTACCTGGTGCAAAACTAGAACCTCTGGAGACATTAAAAGAAAAATGTTAAATGAAGACACATTTCATTATAGGGCAATTCAAAACTGAAGTACACTCTTTGTAATATCAAGTCTATGACACTGCAGTCTTAAATATTGATTTTGTATTCACTGTCATTGAAAGAAGCAATTCTATTTTTGCTGAATGTAATAAATATGACTTTAAACAGAATAAGGCCCTTTCAGCAAGAAATTTTACATATATGTGTTTATAAGCCTAAAATTAAAGCTGCTAAAACTGAAAAGAGAAAAAAATAACCAAGGGGGTTTTCAAAAATTTAAAACTCTATCATGCATAAATGGAGCTCATCAGCAAAAGTAATTTCCCTGCAGAAAACACTCCATCTTTTGTTTTATGTAAGTTAGCAACATGAATATTTCATTCCTAGTGAAACTGCCATTACCCTTTTGCATTTCACAGCTATGCTTGGTGTCTCAGATACATAAGCTTTTTTTTCTCACTTTGCTGTTCATTGTCTCTTGCAATTACAGGTTTTTCCATATCTCAGTAGATAACAGAGTTTGGAATCTGGTATTAGCAGCAACTACATCCTTTGTCCCTAGCATCCCCTCTAGAAAGTAGATGGGCAGAAGGGAACATAAAGGACAAACCACTGCACAGAGGATAATTATTCTCAAGATACCAATCATCATTTGGAAGGCACATCAGGTATCATTCTCCTCAAGTAGTTTAGGATTATCCCAAAACTACTGTCAACCTTGGAAAAATTTCACAATTAAACAGAAGGCAGTAAAAACACCTGTACTACATATTCACATTAAAAAAATAGCCTAAATGAATACTGAACTGTATTTACCTGTGAAATGTATTTCAACTCCAGGACAAGAATAATAAAAAGAATCAATATTGTGGGTAACATTGAATTGCTGACAGCTGTTGAACAAAACTGTGACCAAAGGTTGCACAAGAATACAGACCATCTACAAGCTTGTATTTTAAATTACTTTAATCCCAAGAAGCTAAAAAGTAACTTTTTAGATCAAAAGACAAAGAAGACAGACTATTTGACCCATATTTAGTTCCATTACCATTGCAAAAATCTCATCTTTGAGAGCAATTTTATTTTAGATTTTGTACTCGGCATGTCAGAGACTGAGTGGCTGATTTTCTTGTTTAGTGTTGTTGAGGTTTTTTCAGTCATTTTACAGGATTTTTTTTTTTCTGCAAGATTGCACAAATCTGGAAAACAGTTGTATCATGTATCAGATCTTCCATCTAAACAGGAATACACATTCTTCATTAAATGCAACAGACTTTTTGAACTGTGGGCAGTGAGTCCTCTGACTACTGAGGCCAAATGGCCAAGGGTGACATAATTTGAATCACACTGCAAGGCAGACCACCATTCTAGAGACCACACAGGAAGAGTCCACAAGACCACTCTACAACTGTAATACCATAAGCCAGCAACAAAAAGATTTTGCCACCTTAGTTAAAAGATCATCATGGGAAGATTCGTGCTTCAGAACACCTGAGTCTAATCATGCATGGAGGAAAAACCAGTCTCTGTCCAATAAAAGTCATCTGGTAACAAGAAGCACTGTGTGTAAAACATGACTGAGATCACTGGTAAAGGTTCAGGTTTCCCTACTGCTGAATTTCCAAACACTTTGAGAGGCAAGATACATTCCAAATTACTTTTCATGTTATTTTAGCTATCTACTTTTTCCCTCATCCTCTACATAAAATTTTCAAAAATGTTTAGTTGGAGTACGAAAATGTTTGCATTGGCAAGGACTCTCAATAAAGACATCAGGAAAGGAGCACCCCATGCTTAGAAAGCTTAAAAAATATCTCAAAGACACATGTCAATGTTTGTGCCCTGTTCAACAGTGTACGAGCTACAAAGGCAACAAACCTGTCATTTGTGATTTCTGGCAAACAAGAACTGCAAAAATTCACCTTTTAACTAAGTCATTAGTTCAACAAGAAGTATAAAAGGGCCAGTTTATCCATACATCAGGTGGAAGTTTTAAAACCTAGTCGTGTGGGAGAACACATGTGTCTTGGTTTGAAAGACAGGTGTCAGTCAAGGAAGGCTGGAACCTCCCCTGAAATAGAGAAAATGCAATCCCCCTTCCCTCCAAATTATTATAACTTTGAAATAAAAGAGCTTTCAGCCAAAGATGTGAGGAATAGGAATAACAGTCCTTTACTAATATATATATATATAAACCAACACAAGCAGACAGCAATAACTGACAATGACAGCAAACAGAACCCCACCCACTGTGCCCCGGCGAGCAGGGCGGGTGCGATGGTTCCCCCGCGGCTGCAGGGGGCGCTCCGGAGCGAGCTCGGCCCTCGCAAGGCAATGGCGGCTCGGGGTCCCGGGAAGGGACGGAACAAAGGCCTCACAAACCCCACTGGGCAGTTGGTCCGGTGTCCGGCAGAATCCTCGGGAGCAGCAGGCTGGAACAGCAGGGACGAGCACCAGTTCTGGGCGGCAGATGAGTCCGGAGCCGCAGCAGGAATCCCGGGAGCTCTCGGCAGGCAGGGCGCACGGGCTACAGTGTAGCGCAGGCTCAGAGCAGCAGCAGGGACACGGTGGCCACAGCCCGACTCCCAGCAGGGCAGGAACAAAACAGGCTCGGGAATCCCGGGGCTTCTCCCACAGAAGGAAAGCAGCCAGAAATGCAGAGGTTCAGCGTAGCGTTGTCCTCACCACCACGGCAGGCAGCAGTCTCCCCTCACCTCGTGACCAACGCTGAGTGCCCACCGGCCCTCCGAGCTGAGTTCCCACCCCCAGGTGCCAGAGCGGGCAGCCTGCTTGGCCTTCCCCTTTTGTTCTCGTAAGTACCCAGCCCTCAGTTCTCTGCAACACACCCAGGGAAAAAATTCCACAAGGGAGAAGAACCGAAAAGGAAAACTTTCAAACCCCAACAACATGACATACTAGAGACTTCATGTTGGTATTCAAAGCTTAACTATTGCAGAACCATAAACTGATTTAGTACAACTACTTAGTTTTAGAGTAGCTTACATGCAAATTATTACCCATCCCTGTGAATCCTGCTCAGCATTAGGAAGTTGCTGATCCAGTAATGTAGCTCCACCTTTGCTTTGGTGATCAACATCTTTGGCCTACTTTGTAAATCGCTGCTACATTTTTACCTTAATTTGTTATGGAAATTTATCTCTTGCTTGGTTTGTTTTACCTTATGAACTCCTAAATCATTATGGATAAAAATATGTTGAGGCATATATCAAATGGTATTCCATATGGACCTAAAATCATTACAGATATTGAGGGTATTAGCTAGTAAGCCTCATGTCTCTTTAGCTTTTCCCTCTCTTCATCAAGTCCAATTTGCCTTTAATTCTTTCGGTGTCCTTAACCTCATTAGTGGTCATAGGGATTGAGAAATTTACTTCATTAGAAAGGGTAGTAGTGCCATACAAATATCTAATCACCCCTCATTCGAAACTTTCAAAAGGCAATTGGCAAGAAAGGACACCAGAAAACAGCTGTCTCATCCTCTATAAAAAGGTTTTACATAACTTATTGTTATTGAGGGAGGTCCCTTCTATGAAAGGTGCTGAAGATACTCCAAAATATAAATATTGAACGATGATGACAAAAGTTAGTTGATGACATTTATAAATTAATTAGCAAATGTCACGTAGAACAAGATGTTGGAATTCCTATAGATAGCACAGGCTTGGTAGAGGTCTGCAGGGACTTCTGTGATTTCAAAAATCACAAAGTCTTTTAGGTCAGTTGTCTTCCCACTCTGCAGTAGAGCTGAACTGGGACAACAAATCTAATTTTCTAATTGCAAATTAATTGAAAAAAAAGAAATATTTCTTTTTTTTAGTTTGTGGTTTGTTTGTTTAATATCAGAAGGTGTCTCTTTTAAACCTAAAATCCTAGGCAAATAAACAATACACTGCCAAAACTCATTTCTGCCTGAAGTTGTTGTATTACCTTGTTTTTAAAGGCAACCCCGTATATAGGACAAATTATCAGTGAACATATGCTCTGGCACAGCAGTGCTTTTGGAGAGAGATGATTTTCTAGTTCCTCCATATTCTCATTTCTGTCTTCGACTGCCATTTGAAAATGCAGCCGTAAATCAGTGCTATTTCCTGTATTTTAATGTACAACACAAGAAGAAAGAATGGCATAACTCATAAATAGAGTCTTGTGCTAATACTCAAATCTATCAGTGAAAGCAACAGTCTGTTTCAAAGTGGTTACTCAACTTGTTCATCAAACCATATTTCAAAAAACAGCACGATTTTATTATCAGCCTCATATCACTTTATCCTCTTTACCTTTTATGGCATCACATTTAACAACAAATATTTTACACAATCATTTAACTGTGTTTTCCAGAATGTAGACTCGGATAGAAACTAATGCAAGGAAATTATTTTCCTAAGGAGTTGGATTGTTTCCTAATTGTTTATTATACATGTATTCTCTTGCCAGAAATCAAGATTTAAAATTCCATCTTCTTCAACACTTTAATGTTGTTTGGCTCTCTGAAGCATTTATATTTAATTTCACAGCAGTGTTACAATTCAAGTGCTATATTTTAATGTCTGCAGCAGCCAGTTGTTGATTTATTTTCTTTCAGGCAAAATGCAAATAAACTCTTAAGAGGTTTGCTTGCAACCCTTGTGTTTGAGTTAATACATTTGCAGTGAATAAACTAAAAGAAGTCCAAATATGACTTTTTAAGGCCCTCTTGAATTTAAAAACTCCATCCGGTTAAAAAAAAAAAAAAAAAATCAGAACTTTTTCTATGAGAAGTAACTAGAAACAGACTCACGTGGACTTGGTCATTTCTAGTACAGGTTTATGCCACCCACAAACTCCAAGGCTGTGGAAATGAGCAGCTCTACTGACCCAACACCTTTTTGAGCTCTCCCCTAGAAGTCCATTCTTGGCTGTGAAGACATTCTTGTAAACCACATTCCCCAATTACCTCAGAGCTAACTGCCCCATGGAGCAGTCCAGACAGGACAAGCAGATGCTGTATTTGCCAGAGCATTCACCACACTGCTTAAAAATCTCTCAAAATCCATTCCTCTTCTCCATTTGCTGTGGTCAGAGGCTGCTATGACTGAAGCACAAAAGCTTAGGATGGTGGACTTCAGAGACAGAGGAACCAGCCTACTCAGCACTGCCCAGCAGCCAAGAGAGGGAGCAACCTGACTAGGACCTCCTGGGCTCAGGAGAACACCCTTCTTCACTGTAGACTCCAGATTCATGGCCCCATAGGCATCCAAGAGTGACCTACATTGGAAGAAACCACAAAAAAAAAAAAAAAAAAGAAAAAGACTAGATTTTAAGGAGTTACCAAGCAGGTCAGCTTCGGGATTAGGCTACAGGTTTTAAAAACAATGAAGATGGTAACGGGCCAGGTTTAACAAGTTAGAACAGTCTCTTAGGGTTAATTCCCATCAGAGATAACAGCTAAGAAGGACATAAACATCTTTTTAAAAGGATAGATCTATGCAAATATTAATCTTGAAGGGGTGACAGAGGCTAAAGCAACTTCTTTAATACCATATTTACAATAACAGGTACTTTCCAATCAAAAATGCTTTGCCAAATCATCAGGATTTTTTAGGATGAGCTTGATCTTTCAAATAAACCAAGGAATTGGAAGCTGGAAGGTTTGGATTTTCTGAAATATGTCTCTCCTGAGCACAGCAAGAAAATTTATCTCACTTTTAAGAATTTCAGTTCTTTTTTCCAATGGTGTCTTGTGAGATTATTTAATTTTTATAAGATTCACTAACACCCAAGAGCACCATCCTTCACGAAAAGATATTTTTTAAAACCTAGTCAATAAATCTGAAAACCAATTACCTCAGAAATATTTCAAATATTTCATTTTTCTGCACTACCTTGCAGCTCCAACACAACAACAACAAACCTACAAGAACACTTGAAGAGCAACTCTGCTCTTATTGGAATCAATTGAAAGAAGTGGGATGAAGTTTTAAGGTAACGATGTTGTAATGAACACCAGCTACTGCAGAGATGAGCAGTTTTCAAGTTTCAAATTATCTTGAATCAAATTGATCCCCAGTACATTTTTTTCTAGTTTAAAAAGCCTGTTAACTCTGTCTAGGGGGCTAAAACTGGTCTTTGGATTTTTATGTACTCAATTAGTTTTCATTTTAGACTCAATTTATGAAAAATTGCTAGTGTTTTTCCATATACAATTCATCCAAGAGAATTCCTCCTTTTATACAAATTATTTTCTATTTGGAAATGTAATTATCTTAATAAAAAAAGATAGATTCATGTCTGAGGCATAGCCTGAAAAATTGTTAGTTCTTAGAGGAAAAAACATAGATTATTTCAGAAACTATGCAAATAATTAGTTGGATTTTTTTTTGAAGGCATTATTATTTTGTATAACAGATTTTATAATGATGTCAAGAATTAACTCCACTGAAATTTATGTCAGATGATTGTTAATTTCATAATTTCTACCTTCTATTTTCATGAACATTGAAATGTACTCTGAAAAACAAATTACACTTTGGAGTTTACTAACCAAGAGGATTATATTAAAAAAATTCAGATTCTCATATCCTTGCTAGTCTAAATAAGAGTTTGTACCTGGGCAAAGGTAATTAATTTATAAGTGAATAATCACAAATCATGAATGACTCCTTTTTTTTGCTTAACTCTTCCTTTGACCTTTATTATAAATGAGACATTATCTTCATAATTCTTTAACAATATTTATTTTGACAAAGGAATATGTATGGTCAAATGATATTTCAGTAATTAGTGTTACTAAATCTTCCTGTTTCCTTTTTTGCATCTCAATAAGCAGTATAAAAGCTGAGAATTGTTGAGTCAGACAAAATTCAAAGCAGAAAAAATTCACATTAAACAAGTGAATTTTTCACATTAAAACAAGTTTCACCCACAAAAACAAAAAAAAAAAAGTGACAGAAGAGATATCAAGAGCTGGGGAAAGGATTTAACATTTTGTTCATGTTCCTTTTATCTATAAACTATTGATAGCTCAGTGCAGTATAAAACATCAGTATTATAAAATATCTATCTAGTGTAGTACCTCGTCCAGTGACCTCCAACATTTCTGGATCAAGTCCCTTGGCAGCCCAGCACATCAGACTATCATATTTTTTAAATTTAATCTCCAGCCTACCAAGATCAGTGATACAGGGGGAACATCTCTCTTCTGAAACTGAATACCAGAATTCAAAAGACAGTAGACCTGACATTAAATGAAGAAACAGCAGCTTTGCTTCAAGCAGCTTGTTATCTTTCTGTATTTGAATTACAATGACGTAAATAGTAAAGCTTCTGGGTAGAAAAATGGTCACAGCGAATCCAGCCTGTAAAAACCAGACTGATCACAAATTAAAAACACATTTAATAAAAACTGGAAACTAACGAGAAAAACACACCCATTCTGCAAGCTTTCATCTGGGTTCAAAAGGAATCACATACCTGCATCATCAGAATGATCTCAAATGTCAACAGCAACCTTTTTCTTTCATCTGCCTAACTGTCAGGAGAAATGTCTCAGTTAATTTGTACTTTGATACACGGAGGCGCAGAAGTCACTGAGAGTTGAGCACACATTTAGTTATAACAAGGTAAAACTAACTCTCCCATCTCTATCCATATTCTCCCTTTTCTTCTCTTCACAGAAGAATTGTTGACAAGGATTACCTCTTCCTTAATGTATATTGTAGTAATCATACCAAGAATTCAATCCTAACCGTAAAACTCTCAGCTTTCAAAATTTCAGCCAAAGCTTCCTTCTGTCTTTGTCGATCAAATGATATCACACTGTTCCCCAATTGCTACCAGAATCCTAGAAATGTGGCAGATGTGACATTTTAATGACATGGGGGTCTTTACTTTTTTATAAGCTAATATGAGGAAGATTTAGCAGCCGTTCAGAAGACAGAACATCTGCTAACATGGGCCAAGTTACAAGTACTTACAGCTTTTGTCTTTCATAATCACCTTGATAATCAAAAGGCTCCAATTTCAGAATTGCTTTGACATCTTTTTGTTCCAATTCTTTACCGTGAAATGCACTCCAAAGATTCCCAGTGACATTATTCACCAGCATCTTGACATGATATAACCATGAAGGGTTTGCATCACTGACATCTCTAAAGACTTGGAGCAGCATTTCATCTGACATTGTAGTATCATGTCTGTGAATTCACAATGACATGCAGAAGAGATGGTTGTGACAAAAAAAAAAAAGGAACAAAAACCAAAAACAGCCTGCTGGAGTGATTAAGAAATTTTCAGCATTATTAAATGGAACAAGGAAAAATAACAGACTTTTTGTAAACCCCAACAATTCCCAAGCTTTTTAATAAATTTATTTATTATTTACCTACTATTGCTTATGGACTAGACTTATAAACTACACCCAAAGCATACAAAACTACAACTCCACTACATGTAAATGTTTTATCGGTTTGAATTATACATGAAAATTTCCAACACTGGGGAGCTTGGTCACCTCAAAACAGGACTTCTAAAAGGCACCATTCATAAAAACATGTTGCAGATACATGAGCAGAAGCACCAGAGATGAACACACTTGAGAGATTTTGTGCTGCATGGTTTTATTTAGACCAGAATGCCTTTCTCTTTTAATGATCTATATTATGAATTATTATATTATTATGATTCAGTATTATTAAAGCCCTGACCTGCACATTCCAGTCAGACATAGATACATGGACTTGGGGTTGGTTTGCTTGTTTTTCTTTTAAAACTAAACTAGGGTGACACTTTTCCTCTAAGAATGACAAAGGGAAAGGCCCAAATTTTTTACTATAACTTTACTTGCAAAATCCACTCAGGGTGTAGGAAAACCTTGCTGAATCTTCCTCCTCTGTCTGAAACACATTCAGGTGGTAGCTGAGGGTGTTTTTCAGGCAAAAGCAAGAAATTCAAAGCAGTTATCCCACACCCTGGTGCATTGCCTCTTTGGTGCACAAGCTGTAGGATTAATGAGATGGGAAAAAGGGGTGGTAAAAGCTCTCACCATGCACTTGATGGCTCAGCTGTGCAATGAACAGGGTCTGCTGAGCAAATCCTGGACAAATTTTCTGGATCAGCCTCATCCAATGAGATGTATGAAGCTTTACTACATGAGATGTATGAAAGTCACTACATTAGTGCACACAGATGTGCTTCAACATGCAAAGAGTGACGGGGGGTCTCTTCAATAGTCCCCAGCACAGCACTCCAGTCATCTGGAGAACTTTTAATCAAAAACTGGCAGCAGGAGATATTATCTGAGCAAGAGCTCTCACTCCCTTCAGAGGGTCGTAATTTCAGATGTAAGACACCAAGGCAAGACTTAAACCTTTAAGCCATTTCTCGTGGCATGAGCTCTAATTGCCTATAAATCATGCTGTGTTACCTGCTTGACACATAAAGCTTGTCTATAAATAAAAAACTGCTTTAAAATCCATATTCCTGCATGGCACTGAATTGGAAATATGGCAGTTTTGTGACTGTCTTATAGCTCCAGCTTCAAAAGAAAACACTTTCAGGTGGGACATCTGTTTGGACTGTTGGGGGTTTTTTTGTGGGATCCAGTAAAGTGGTATATCAGTAGTTTTCCAGCCTTCTCTCCCCTCCTTGGAATTTATAGATCACAGCAAAATTTTTTGCACTGTGACTGAGAGTCCATCATGTACTAGAGATCATCTCTTCTGTGATTTGAAACCACCTATACAAGTGCTTTAGAGATATTTCTGAGATTCTTGGAGCTGCCTTACTGTGTATGAATCATGAAGCCAGTGAATTTTTTATAAAGTTTCACTGTTCTTAATTTTTTTAATTTTTTTTTATTATTTATCTAGAACAAGGCTGTGGGTCTTCTGGGGGTACATAGAGAGGAGCACAGCTGAACCTGAACATCTGGGGCAATGTTGCTCTCAGCTGGCACTCCAGCCCCAATGCTCTCACACACCGTGGCATTCTCCTGGGCTGTGTCATGAGCATGACTGGTCCACAGAGCTTACACAGGCAGAGAGAATAGGGTGGATTTTAGACACATTAATGGGCCACAGAGCACAAAAAAAAAAAAAAAAAATCATTTCTGATGTTAACTAAAACAGCCTCAAAATGCAGGGAAGTCTTTTCCCAGAAACATTACACAGCCCAGTATAGCCTGAGCATCCTGGGTTCTAGGAGAACACCTCTGGTGAGTAACTCTTCTCCCTTAACATCATCAAGAATCTGGTGTCCTGAGCTAGATTCTGAGAAGGGTTTTGCCATCACCACATGTCCTTGGCTTGGGATAAGTGACAGCAGCCAGAACCTGACACATTTGCTGGTCCTGTAAAATAAAGACTCCAAACTGCACAGGTGTTACTGCTTTTAAAACAGTCTGTATGACCACACTCCCTTCTCTCTGTGCTTAACAGCACTCGTGCAGTTAAAATTACACACAGGGAGGCACCATCTACAAAATGCCTCATAAAATTGTGCTTGTACCTGTCTATGCAGAGAGAAAGGAAAGTGGACCAGAAACCAGCTTTCTTCATAAAAGGCTCTGTGTTTATGCAGGAAGAGTTAAAATGATCATATCCACTGCAGTGGATTCTGCTGTTGCGGCATCTAGGGCAGCAAGAAATTTAAAAAAAAAATCTATATGTCCAGGTTTCAGTCATCTGAGCCACTCAGAGCTCTCAAGGTAGAAGATGAGCCCTTCTGCCTTTCCAGGCAAGAGACCACCAAGGCATAAGAGGATTCAATATCTGGACTTTACCAGATATTTTGGCTGAAAACTTGGATTAGAAGTGTGCAGACAAAACAGTTTGTATATTAGAGACACAGTCCTGTGCCAACATGGAAAAAAATGTACAGGGAATAGTCAATCAAATTTTAAAGAGGCTTATGGAGAGCAAAGGAATACTTAATTACTTTAACAAATTAAGATTTTTATTGCATCCTCCCTTGCCTGCTTCTGTCTCATTGAAAACACTTATCAGAGGACAGAAAACAAATTTGGATAGAGAAATCTCAGAGAGCAGCACTCAGGCTGTCAGAAACACATTTCTTTTATCTGGACAAAAGGAAAATGTCCATATTCAGTTTTGAAAGTAGTTTATAGCAACCATTCTTTTCAGTACTCCTTTTGCTACAATATGAGAATCATATCACTGAGCAAAAAGCCATCCACAGCTTTGTTTTTGTTAACAAAAAGTGTGAATGGCTTAAGGCTAATTGTAATGCCAAATATTTTTTTTTTATTCTTTCATAAGTAAATGGCATTCACACAGTGCAGATGAAGGTTCAAAGTACCACACTATTACATAAAGATGCTGTGTAACTACCTTAGCTGAAACCAAAAACCAATAAAGTAGGGTTCTAGGTTCTGCAAGCCTTCTATCAGTCTCGCAGAATTTGTCTGCAATGCTGTTGAAATCAATTTCTCTTGATTCCAATTCTAAAATAAGAAACCTGGTATAATTCTAAAAGAGGTGTTTAGCAATTTTCATTATTCTCAGCCGAGGCACTCTAAGTCTCACTTCCAGAACAAAGTCTAATTGAAATTACTGCCATAAATGAGATCCATCACCTTAAATTGGGAATTCTCATTCTAGGCTCCTTGGAAAAGCATAGGACAAAATCCTGCAATTGAACCCTACAGGGACACCCAAGGAATACTAAAATACTACCAGCATTTTACAATCACCTCAACACCTGAAACTCCTTCATGAAAATTTAAGGGGTAAGTTAAAATAGCAATAAAAACCACAAACTCACACATGGATTATTCACATATAGGAAAGAATCCTCCATTAGTCAAATTAATTGTTCTCTGCAACTGCTCACACAGTTCTCTGGTGTTTTCTGCCATCAGTCAGTCAGAGTGAACCTGTGGACAACCATCCTGATGGAGCTAATCTTGCTGCTCTGGTGTGGAGATGATTACCTCTTCTGGTAATCACATCCAGTAACCTGAAAAATAAAAATAAAGTCACCTTACAATCAATCATTGTTTTAAATTTCCGTGTCGTTATTACAGATTAATACCACTGTGACCTCCCAGCATTGCTCCAAGTGAAATACAAGAAAGCAGCCTTCAGCATGAACACTGTTTGACTTGCATACTTGTAACTTATTTAAAAGCCTGGACAGAATATTAATGTGACAAGGTGAGAAGCAGCTGAGCATGTTAAAGCGTTAATGCACCTGTCTTACTTCATAGAAGTAAAGTGACATTTTTGGATGGCTCAAGTGGGTGAATAACCCACCATGAAAGCAAAACATTTGCTCTGCTAGTTTATGCCACAGGAGTCATAGCAGGTATTAATAATTGACTAACCGCGTTTTTACAATTGTCTGATTTTTCTGTGTCAAAATTTCAGCAACAATGGAATATGAAACAATTTAAGTAACGGAGAGTTTAAAAAACACTGGTGTTGTTAGGACAGAATCAAATAATGCTTTGAGTTGGGAGGGGACCTCGAAGACCTTCTGGTTCCAACCCCTTGCCATGGACTGAAACACCTTCCACTAGACCACGTTGTTCGAATCAACCAAGCCTTGACACTCCCAGGCTTGGGGCATCCTCATCTTCTCTGGACAACCTATTCCAATGCCGCCCCATTCTCACAGTAAAGATTCTCTCCCTAATGTCTAATTTAAATCTATCCTCCTTCAGCTTACAGTCATTATCACTTGTCCTATCACTCCATGACCTCCTTGTAAAAAGTCCCTCTCCATCTTTTTTGTGGATCCCTTTCAGGTACTGGACTGCTGCCTTTGGTCTTCCTTTGTTGCCTAAAAAACTAAGTCATTGTTTACAGTGTGTAAAGTATAATATTGTGAAAAATCTTCACCAAAATCCAAACAGTTGGCATAGCTCTAATAAAACAAAACCCCTGTTTTCACACAAATATATAAATATCAAGAACATACACATGTTATCCAGGATTAATCTTTGAATTCCCATTTGTTGTTTAATATCTGCCCCAGCCTCATAGCATCTTTTACAATCTTCCTGTGGCAAGGTTTCAAAAGTGCTAAAGGAATGGCTCTGTGTCACATTAGCAAAGCCTGTGTGAAATGCATGACACTTGGTAAATATTTTCTTCTTTTTCTTTTTAACCATAGATTCTGGAATCATGGTCAGTCCTCATATTTAGACCAAACCTTAGAGAACTTTTTGAAAAGTTTTGAAGAACCCTACTTTGTGCCAATAAGAACAGCAAGAGAAGCACAGACTTTTTTTGTCATTCCTATACACCATTTTCACAGAGCTGTAGCTGTTCATTTCAGCACAGCTGGGCTGGATTTACACACAAACTCACCTGAGATGACAACAAAATTTCCTAACCAGGCTCAGACTGCAGGGTACAGTTCAATTACCTGAAGTGACATTTGATCAGGACACTAGGATTAAATTATTTTTTCTTTTACTTACATTATGCCATTTCCAGGAATGTCATCTACGCGTATCACAGTAAATAAACCAAGTGCTGGTGCTGCACCAGGATGAGGTCAATCACCATTATCAACCCAGGCTGGGGGATGAACAGATGGAGAGCAGCCCTGCCCAGAAGAATTTGGGGGTGCTGGTGGAGGAGAGGTTGGCCATGCCCTGGCCATGGGCACTCCCAGCCCAGAGAGCCAAACGTGTCCTGGGCTGCACCCAAAGCCCCGTGGGCAGCAGGGGAGGGAGGGGATTCTGCCCCTCTGCTCTGCTCTGCAGGAGACCCCACCCACAGTGCTGCATCAGCTCTGGGGTCCCAGCACAGGAAGGACATGGACCTGTTGGAGTGAGTCCAGAGGAGGCCACAGAGATGGTCAGAGGGATGGAGCACATCTCCTAAGAGGAACAGCTGATAGAATTGGGTTTGCTCAGTCTGGAAAAGAGAAAGTTTCAAGGTGACCTAATTGAGACCTTCCAGTACCTGAAGGGAACTTACAGGAAAGAAAAGATGATGTAGAGACAGGACAAGGGGAGATGGGTTCAAATCAGGTTTTGATTAGATATTAGAAAAAAATTCTTTATTGTGAGGGCAGTGAGACACTGGAACAGGTTGCCCAGGTAAGCTGTGGAGGCCTCATTACTGAAAGTGCACAAGGCCATGTTAGATGGAGCAACCTGATCTAGTGGAAGGTGCTCCTGCCCACGGCTGGGGGTTGGAACTAGATGATCTTCAAGCTCCCCTTCCAACCCAAGCCCTTCTACAAAATTTAAGAGTTAGTTGTAGTGATTCTGGTATCATAATATAGTTATTTGTAAGGTTAAAATCTCAGGACAGTCTATCCCTGCATGTCCCAAGCAATTCCTCAATAAAGCTGCAGGGTGAGAGCCTTGTGGATCCTCTCCACACACACAGCACGTATACAGCCACATTGGATTAGAAGCTCTGACCCCTGTAGCCCTCAACACTTCCTAGTCTTCCTACTTTGCAGCTTAAACATAGCCTTGAAGTCTTATAAATGCCTCAGTATCTCATGAGGTTCCAAGAGAATCTCATCTTAAAATAAATTATTGCAAGGAAGGTGAATGCTAAATCTGAATGTAGCAGGAGGTTATCCAAAATGCTGCAGCTAAGATATATAACAGCACAGTATATTCTGATGGAAAATTGAAATGTTGAAACAAATTTTTTTTAAGCCTTCCCTTAAAGTAAAGCTCCTTTCCTGGCTCGAGAAAATTGAGTAATATTTCATGTCTGCAGTTATTTGTGATGATGAAAAGGAGTTCGTCTGCTGACAAGCTGTCTTTTACACAAGGATTTCTCTAGGTGTGTGAGGGAAGGAAGACAGTTAAGTGTTGTTTAAGTGAAAAGAACCAGGTATCTGTACATTCTAAAAGAAGGGTTGATTATAGAGAGTATGTATGTGTCCCCATAAATTGGTCAACCATAATTAAAAGTTGTCCAAAAATGAACTTTATTCATCCCACCCCACAAAAATTTGACTGTTGCAACACATCAAAAATCCCCAAGACAGGTTATAAATTCAGCCTCCTGAGAGCTAGAATTCAATTACATTTGCTTCTGAGAATCATTTTCTTTAGTAGAATACAACATTTGTGAACCTGCACAGCAGCATTTTCAAATCAAAGGTTTCCAGCTTTCTGCTGAAAGCTGAAAGTTTCTGTTTTCAGGTGTTTCATTTTTTTCACTCAGAAGTCAAAACTGTCTGTAAAAAGCACACATTTCTCACACAGAAAATAATTTTAATAAAGAAAATAGGTTCAACAGATTTCTTTGGGCCATTTCTACAATGAATTCACGCTGCTTTCCCTTTTACAAAGTAACAGCATGAAACCTCAAGGTTCAGATCTAATTCTACAGAGCAGCCTCAGCCCCACTGATTTTTTAATCACAGAGTGCACCCAACACAGCCACAATGGCCAACCTCTCATTATTCATTTAAATCAACAGTCAAAATTTAAAAAAAAAAAAGAGAGAAAGAAAATCCTCACTTTTTTATTTCCTCTTGGTAGAGCCTTCTAACATTTGGAAGCATTTGAATTACACTGTTTTATCTCCAGTGACAAATCTGTTATACCTTGGCTGCACCAACATCTCAGGCACATGCTATTTCTTTCACTCATTTCCCTCGTGCTTTTACCTCAGTACCTAATGCGCTGTCAGAATCACAGAACCCATCCATAAGTATTATGTGATGAGCAGCTGCTGTGTATGCAAGCTCACAGGAGAAATGAGCTCTCATTCTTCCCTTGCAATCATTTACATAGAGAATATGAACCCTTTTAAATTACCGCTTGTCATCTCATTACATTTGATCAGCTGAGGGATCATTTTATTGAAGCCAGGAGAAAGAAAGAAAAAGGGAAACCACCAGCAATTTGACACTCCTTTATACTACAGAGTTTGAAGGTTTGTACAGTTTTATATTCAAACTGCTAGACTTTCTGATGGTTTCCCCTCTTAGAAGAGGATTCCTTTGATAGTCAGACAACTTCTATCTCATCCCTCCAGGCTAAGAATCTCTATTTTCATGACTTCCCTAAGAAAATTAGAAATTCTGTATACCACAACATTAGGTGAAGAGTTGTTTCTTAAGCAGTTACAACCTGACAAATGCCTTAGCTGTGGGAGAACTGACAAAAAAAGTGTACTTCTGGAGGCTGGAAGAACTCACAAAGCCTACGTTACTGACATACAGCTTCCTGCTATAAATACCTTTCACATCAATATTGGTCTTCAGACGAGCTCTCCAAGAATGTAACAGAGTTACACCTTGACAGGATTCATCCTAAATCACATCTTTTTCTGCATTTCTTAATACAGTGGAAATCCACTTTGCATTATAGTGACAAAAGGGTATGATTTAAATTCCTAACACAAGGCAATTCACAGATGAAATAACTGAGCAGCATATCTTTTCCTGCACAGGTTTTACAAGGCACTTGCCATTGGAGACCAATACCGAATACATGCTCCCATTAAAAAAACAAATAATATTCCTAATTAATATTTTCCAGTGTCTTCAAGGTGGAGACATTGGGAGTCAGGGGGAGGCAGGTTTTCAGTGCCATTATCATCTCTGGAGCTTTCTCAGACAAATCTGTCAGAGACGACCACTGTCCTGTGATGTGATAGAAATAATAGAATGGGTTTTCCCTTTGCTTGAGAGAAATTCAAGTCTCCCAAACAACAGAGAAGAGAAATGGACCAAATTCTGTTAACTGTACTCAGTACCTTTAGTGGCAGAATTCAGAGGATGAGTGCAGTCCCAGGATATGGCTCATGGCACTTTTCATTCGCATCCATCTGTGTGACCAAGAAGAGCAGCTCTTAGCACACCAAAAAAAAAAAAAAAAAAACCAACCAAAAAAAAAAAACCCAAACAAAAAAAACCCTAAACACTCAACACTTTTTTGGGTTTTCTTCTACTTGAAGAAATGCTCTTCAGCTATAACCCACTACTCTTCTGTCCAAAAAAACTCGACAGACTACAACTACAACAGGTTAAAATTTGCACAAAATGTAACTGCCTGGGAAATTTTTGATGAGCCAAAAACTAAGTGGTTGGTTGAATTGTTACTTAGAA
The DNA here is from genome assembly GCA_013399225.1 of Rhipidura dahli. Taxonomy (NCBI): domain Eukaryota; kingdom Metazoa; phylum Chordata; class Aves; order Passeriformes; family Rhipiduridae; genus Rhipidura; species Rhipidura dahli. The sequence goes on from VXAC01002387.1 coordinate 177,468, forward strand.
GACAGGACAATATCTAGTAGTTAAGAAAATGTTCACATTTTTTACAGAATAGTTCACAAATGCTGCAGTTTTTAATGCAATCTTTTTCATAATCCACAATTGAGCATCAGTTATTTCTTGCTGATTATTTGCTGATTTAAGGAAAAAGTCCCAATTTTTGTATCAGGGAATCATTGCAATGATACGTGATCCAGCTGGCCCATCACAATACAATCAATAAGAAAAGAAAGCCCAATGAAATGAAAAGTTTGAAAGTCCAGCAGTATAAGAATTATTCATTCAAATTGCCCAACAAAAGGCTTCAAAAATAGAAAGCCTTCAAGGAACACCACTATTGATGGATTGGTAAATTTTCTGAGCATTTAACTTCATGATTTGAAAAGAGACCAAAGAACTCAGGTAATGTGCTTTAGAAGAGTATCATAACCTAGAAAGCCATTTGCCTGCAGAAACCTGAACAAAAGGACAAAAGGATGTTTTTGCTAATTACTCTTGTACCTGCTTTTTCCACTGTGATGGCATGAGGATTTCATACTTCACTGCATTTTGTTTAAGCAGTTCATACCACCTCCATTGTATTTTTTTCAAGCATTGCAGCCTTATTTTAACTTTTTATGCCAAAAGCTCTTTTATGTTGAGAAATACCACATGCACAAAAGTCCTACATGGTCTTCACAAAAATGTCTCCTGTGACCTTCATCAAAATAATGTAGGATCAGAAAAGAGATTTGTTTCCTTGTAATTTGGAATATAGAGAGCCTTCATACAAAGCAAAATCTCTACAAGCCTGTGGCCACTAAACATTTACACTACATCTTTAAATCAATATTTCTCACAGATTAAACCCTTTGAGTTTAGGCATCAAGGCTTCTTTACAACTGCATAGAGTACGAAAAGCCCTCCTACAGGGATGTTAAAACATGAGTCCTCCAAGGACTAAACATGCATATTTCTTTACAAAGCACTAGAGAAATCATTGGGTCATAATCTAAGTAACAACATGCATAGCAGAAAGCTCCACAGATATATTTTATGAAAACAGTGGTTTTGTTTTCTCAGCTCCACCCAACTGATATAATCTGTCTTGACATGCAAACTAATGCAGTCAACTTTCGAACAGTCTTCTCTCTAAAGTTTTTGTCTATTATAAACATGAAGTTACTGATATTTCATTTTCTAACACTGTTACTGTATTTGTTTTACTGGGGTTTTTATCCTCCCCATCAACTAAAACATTTGCCATTAAAATTCGTTTCCTTTCCAGCATTAGCTTCAATCTCACCTGAGCTGGAAGTAGGCTGCCATGACAATCAGAGACATTTTCAATAGCAATGGCACGTCTTTGGCTTGTGAAGGAAAGTATACACCAGCAGCATAGCACAAGACCAGCTCACACATCAAATTAATTCGTAAGGAATATCATGCCTAAGTCTGTGCAGGCAGTCATGCATCCACCACACCCTGCTCACTGCTCCCCACAGTTCCCATCAGCCTTGGTTAAGAGAGACATCTTTGGTGATGTTAACTGGCCTGTGTAACACTTTTTTCAAAGTCTCTCTTCGTTTCCTTAAAACTGTAAGTAAATTGGTGCAGAGCTTCCTGACCAATCAGGAAAAAGAGGAGGAGGATGAGAAATGGGTTTTAAAACTGCATTCTTCACAGATTTTCAGGTCCTGAGGGCAGTAGCAGGCTCTAATAGACCTGCCCACTTTCCAGAGGTCCCATTTACCAGCACAATGCCTGTGCCCAGCCCCAGCTCCTGGCCAGACTTCCTGTGGCAGTACAGAACCTGACACACCTTTTGCCTTACCCCTGGGCTGTGGATCCCACCTGTCACCAGCCCAGCTACATCACCAAAGGACTTAAGGCAACCATTCTGCTGGTGCTAGAGTCACCTCCAGCCCTGCCCTTCCTCCTCCAGGGACTACACTGATGTGTGTTTCTGCACTGCAGCATTTGAGACCACTGAGAATGTTTTTTTAGGAGACTTTTTCCTGGCAAAGAGCAAAAATGCCACCACTTGCTGAAATGTATTCCTTTTGCTACAAAAGCACAACTGATAACATATCCAAGGTGAAATTTCTGGTCAAAATTTCCAAAGCAGTTGCTACACGACTGTAATCCTGAATTAAGCATGAGCAGAATTTGCTCCCAAGATTTCTGTATCTCTGACAAGAGGCCAAATCACTGTGCTTTATCTGCACATGCAACCCCGTGGACTCGCACATGCAGATTTTCCTGTTAAGGTTTATGTACCTGTAAGATATGATTGGAAAGCTGATTGCATTACAGAGAGAAGTTTTGTGTTTGGGGCTGATGGCTGGGACTTTCTGTGCTTTGGGTTGGGGAAGGTGGATCTGATTTTAATAAAAAAGGTGGAAACTTCAAAGTTCTCACAAGAAGAAATTGGGGGAAAAGCCTTATATCAAAGGGGTTAATCCACAGAGAGAAGCCATTGCCCAACTCCAATTTACCTAGTCAGTGTACTAACAAGAAGTCCAAAGGAAAACTCATTAGGAAAACAGTCATATTTTCAAAATGAACAATTTTAGGTCAAGCCATCCAAAATGACTATACAAGATTAGCCCAGCTGGTTAGGGATTGGTGCTAGTAAGGCCAAGATTGTGTGTTCAATCCCTCTGTTGGTCATTCCCTTTGGAGTTTGTCTTGATGATCCTTGTGGGTCCCTTCCAACTCAGAATATTCTGCGATTTCGGTGACTTTTGTTGAAATCCAGTCATTTTCCTTCATAAGCTACAATTTTGAAGACTTGGCAAATCTCAGTCAAGACATCTTTCATTAAGAACAGTGAACATGATCCTTTGAGAAATAGTAATACTTTAAGAGAACTGCCCTTTTTATTCACTGCCTCATTTTTCATTTCTAGTGCTTGCCATAAAATATCTACGTGCGTCTGCAAATGTTGCTTCTGGGAAGAGCACTGTGGGGACAACCTTTTATCTATGTGCAATGCTGTAAAAGGGATGAAAGAAGAGCCAGGGCAGTACCAAGTGGATCCTGGTTGAATGAGACCATGATCCCCACGCTGTGGCTTGAGAATTGCCATTTAAGAGCATATCCAAGCTGCATCCCTTGAAATCATAACACCATGGAAAATACTCCTGGCTCCTCCAAGACTACAAAAGTAACAAGAGGTCTATATGATCTATTTACTCTTTCATCTGATTTACAGAAATGGGTCTTGACAGGAGGCAAGTTGATAATAAAAAGCGAAGCTTTATGACTTCTTTCAAGCATGTCTTTAGATGTTGTCTCTCTCTTCTCCCCTCCATTAAGTCATAGATCTAAAAACTAAAAAGGAACCGAAGAAGTGGCAAGATCTAACGCCTGTTGGACTAAATATGTGAATTATGAAATCAAGTCTCAGAACTGGGAGATCTTAACTCAGACTGCTGGTAAATCAAGGAAGTGATGAAAGCAGCATTCCCCTCTAGGAAGGGTGCTGATTTTATCTGTGACATTTCTAGCCCTCAGAAGTCTACAATATCTTTCATATAAGATCAAAGAAAATGCATTAATATTTGCATATGGCTTGCTGTATATTTCCCCCTTCTATTAGCATCTCCCTCACTCCCCAACTTCAAACACTTGGTAATACTGAAATCTTTAGTGTAAAGGAAACAAAAAACCTTCCAGTTCAGATAACTAAAATGCATATTGAAATTAATGGGAATCATTTGATTCCTTCCTGCGACAAAACAAAAATCAGACATTTTCTGGAGAAGAAGCATCTTTAATCTCCCAGGTGAAACATGAGAGCAGAGAAGTGTGATTCCATAATGAAAGCCTTTTTGTTATTCTCACATTTTTCTGCATGCAATTCTTGCAGTGTTTGTTTGTTTCACTAGGATTTGGCTCATGCAATTTGAATTTCTTCACCAAGCTTTTTGCTTTTATTGTAATACAATTTTATGATAATTAAAAAGAAATTGTCATATTTAAGCAATTTATGTATGATTGGCATTAGAGCATTCAGCACAAGGAATTAATGAGAGTATTGAATTAAATGTGTCAAATGCATCCAATTTTTAAAACCTCAACACAACAATCACAGAGCACAGAAGTTATTTCGTCTGCATAAACAATATTTAAAAGCTTAAAGATGTTTCATTCTATGGTGCTTTTTAAAACCCGAGATGGGGTTACTCTTTATTGTATCTCAGACCCACAATGACGGTTTTTATTGAGATGTTTGCATTGTCTATTGGTTCACAGTGAAACAAAGCTGGGATGGGCCTTGCAACCATTTAGGAATGCAAGTGGCTTTGTGCAGGCGACTTCAGTTGTCTACTTCTACTTTTGGAAACAAAGAGCTCTTCCCCAGCCTAAGCACACAGCAACCCAGTTGCATTCAAGCTCTTAAGTGAGGATGGCACACAGGACGGCAACCTCACTTCTCTGCCCAGTCTGTTTCTTATGCAGGAAAAAAACCCCTCACAGCCCTATCCAGCAAAACCAGAACTTTTATCTCTCTAACCATCAACTACCAGACTAACATTTCAAGTCATGTAGAAGTGCTGAAAACATAACACAGAGAGTCATGCACACAGGGAAGTGATTGCTCAAAGGAGCCAGTACTGCAAAGATATTCCTATTTGGTCCACACAGATTATTAATTTCTGAGTTTAACACTGAAAATCTTCCAAAGGGTTGCAGGATTAAAACAAAATGTTTTGAATTTAAAGCAAACTCTTGGAGTGAAGTCAAGCTTTTTACTTTCTCAGCCACTTTCTGCCTGTCAGAATGATGATTCATGTTGTTAATGTCTGTTTCTCCAAACTGAAGACCCAGCAAGACCATCCACAACACAGTATTCATGTGCTTCTGAAAGGTAAACCAGCTCAAACAGAAGGCAAAGCTCTCCTGACAGAAAATCTAGCACTTCTTTCATTTTTTATTGTCATATTGAACATCTTTCTTTCTCAGATAAGAACGCACCTAACATAAAGAGTTAATAATTCACAGATGTTTTCTGAGAAGATTAAGGATCAATACTTGTTAGTTCACAAACAAAAAGCAAAGGGCTAATTAAGAAATTTCCCACATTTTGACTTTTTGTCTAACATTCCACAGCCATCCATGAATGTAATTCATTCATTGTCAATTGATATGGGAAAGAAAATTTTCCAGGCTAAATTTATTGATGGAATTTCTATGCAAATAAGGAAAAAGACCCCACCATTATATTTACCTATCATCAATGGTAGATCAAGGAAAGTTCAAGCAAAAGCTTCTCATTAAAAAAAGTGTAATTTTTTAATCTCAGTGCCTTTCCATAAGTATGGATAATAATTAATGCTGTAGACATTAAGCACACTGGTTAAATCAAAAATCCTATTACATACTTAGGAAAAATTAGCTGTGGAATGACGTAAGACACAGCCTTCAGCTCTTAACAGTCTAGGAGGAGTTGTTGTTCAACCATTCAGAAAGTCCAAATTATATATAATACTGCTAAACTTCATCCTTCTCATGAATCCCTCAAGGACTGCTCTCAAGAGACTGGTTTAGAAGGGAGCAGGGTATTGGGTTCCTTTTTTAATGTTACAGTCGGGACATCCACAGCAAAATAAAATAGCTGGCATGACTAAATGTGAAGAAATATAATGGGTACTAATGAAGTACCACATTTTAATGCCCTTGTTTCAAATTTGCTGAGAGCAGGAAAAAAAAAGGGACTCTATTTCTTTTCTATATAAGGGTTCAGTATGGTACTGGAATATTTCTTGTGATTTAGCCAGTAAGCAATATTTGTCTTCTAAAGTCTGATAATCTCTAATTCTTTCCAAACTCTGCATTTAAGACTAACCAGGAGTCTGTCATTTTGTAGGACATCATTTATCATCCTAAATGACTTTGGCAGACAGCTATTCTGGACACACAGATTTAAGGACATGGCCAAATATACAGATATGGGTAAGTTACATATAATTATAAGAAAAAATATTTTACTTGTTCAAACCTATTTATAGAAAGCTATGGGAAGAAAAACCTCTTTCCATCCACATTATAGGGATTTGAGCAAAGTGAGGATTAAATACATTTAACTATATTTATTTATTTAACTTAAAGGCAGCATGAATCAAAACACATGAACAAATAACCTTTTAAATTCTCAAAGGTCCTTTAAGGCTGCCTACCCACTGCACAGTCATCAGAAGAGGGAGGCTGGGCAGGCATCCTGGCAGATGGTTTCCCTGCAGAAGGGCTTTTATGTGGCAGCGGTGGGTTTCCATGCCCCACGCTGCTGAAAAGCATTGTTTCCCTGGAAGGTGTTAATGGCTGCCAGCAAGGATGTCTCTGATACATGGGAAATCATGGCCTTTGCAAGCAGATGTGCACACTAGCAGCTCTTTGTTCGGAGGAATTAAGATCTTTAATAGAGTAAACCAGCTGAAACAACAGAAAACCATGTGGGGAGGCCCGGGGGATTGATTGAAAACATCGAGTCCTGTATTGACAGGAGGTAGATATGTTGGTACACGTAGGCAGAAAACCACCAGGAAGCCAGAAAAACAGATGTGGGCTCGGCCTTGGGAATACAAATAGACCTCCCTGGGTGCAGGAGTGAAGGGAAAAAATAGGTTTAAAAGTTTGCACTAAAAAAACTGTTCATTACTACCTATTTCTGCTGTGCCCAGGATAAGAGGATACAGTCATTCCAAATGACTATGGATGTGCCAAAAAAATGCCTGACCAGTACAAGCAGTTTCCCCTCCTCCAGGGGGAAAAAAAAAAAAGAAAAAAAAGAAGAAAAGAATTTTAAAAAACCCAACAAAACACTAAAGCCCAGCTAATAGTCACAAAGAGCTGAAAACAACAGTTCACAGTGTCCAGCCCAAAACAAAAGAATTTATTTCTTCAGAAGTTCAAAGGTTGGGTCAATTTCCCATTGCAAACACGAGCCATAATTCCTTGCTTCAAAAGCCTAAACCACATCCTTCTTGATGGCTATTTCTCTCTGAATCAGCTTGTTGGTTTCCACAGCCACAAGGGCCACAGTGAGGAGGCTCCTGAGCTTGCTATGCACCCACAGGACAAGCACTGCAGTCCTTTTCACCTGGCAAGTGTCTCTACCACAGAGGCACTTGGGCTGCACCCACTCCACCACAAATCACATCTCTGGTACCGGGAACTCGGAGGACCATTCACCAGAGTCACTATGACAGCAATCCACTCAGAGGTGAAGGGTACAGGAGGGACAGCCAGCTCTGCATCCTTCCAAGCCTCCAAAACATAAAATCAAAGAATGGCCTTAAAGATCATTTCATTCCCTGACGTGAGCAAGGCCTTGGACACTTCTAGGGATGGGGCATCCACAACTTCTCTGTGCAAGAGAAATCAGCATGGTTAAGAATGCAGATACACAGCAGTGGATACCCATTACAGACCAATTAAATTCAACAAGCAGCCTCTACTGTTGCCTCACACCACAGTATGATTTATAAATGAGACCATCATAATGAAGACGGAATGTTCCTAAATCAAGTCCTGCTGAGGGCAGTGATCTAAGGGAAAGTTTGCTAAGTGTGATTGAGGTGCTTGTAGGCAGATTTATAAAAAGAAAAACTTCATAAGAAGGTGGACATCAAATATCTGCGGCAATTTTATAAATGCAAGAATGGGCTGAATACTTCAGAGCACAAATAAGCTGTGGCAAATCAGGCCCTTCAAATCCACGCTGCCATTGAAAACCAAAGGGGCCTATTAAGGAATACATTATTACAATTTTTCCAAGTTGTTTGCTGTGCATCTAACACGTTATGTCTCACTGTACTGCTGTCATATGAAATATTAACAACAGCAACTACCAGCTAAACACTAAACATATACATTTGTGCTGCACTTGTTCACACTTGACATGACCATAATATCTAATCTAATGCCAGATAATGAGCTTGATGTTCCAAAGCTTGAATTCTCCCCGGCTAAATTCACTAGGAAGAGGGAATAGAGTAAAGAAAAAACACTGGTAAGCTTTACACTGGATGTACTGTTGACAGCACAAGAACGTGTTTATTTTTGCTATTCCATCTGGTGCTCATTATAAGCACCACAGTTTTGGATGAGTTATGGCCAAACTATCTAGCTATCAATAAAACATGGGCTTACTGAATCTGCAACAACATGAGACATAAGTGCAGCAATCTCCTGTTTACTGATGGTGTGTTATGCAACATTATTTTTACTCAACCCCAACTATTGGAAAATTAAAACAACTTTGATCACTTTTGGAGGTTCTGGGCTAAGATTTCCATTTGTAACTATCAATTATTTAAAGAACAGTTTTAAAGGGTTCTTAGAGGTTTTAAAAAACCCCAGTAATTTAAGCAGCAATGGCAGATGATTATAAGACTTAAACCTCATATGGAATAAGAAGTCTGTATAAAATAGTCACATTGCCATCTACTGACAGCTCTTTATGAAAAGGCTTACAGTTTTTATTAGCTGCCTGACTATATACTTAACACTCTTTCTCTTGGCATAACAGTAGCACAAAAATTAGGGGACATAAAATACATGTTGTTCAGTACATCCCATTGCAATAATCCTGCTTCTGTTTGAATCCATCCAAATCCATTCAGGCTTTCACAGTTACACACTGCAATTAGACACGTTTATTAATGGCATTACTGCTCAGTATTTCATAGGAGGTAAAACTGTTTTAGGAAAGTAACTACAGAGGGTATGTTAATAAATCTGGACTATGTGCAGAGCACATAGGGACCTGCTAATAGGATTTCCATAATAACAGCATTTATTTCACTGCATATAATACCAATCATAATACCAATCACTGGGTGCCACTGTTCTTATTATATTATGTGAAAAAGGGATTTCTTGTTGAGGACACATCTAGAATAAAGTGTTGCTGATGCACCTGCATATTAAAAAATCTTTTGTCCCATCTTTATACTGAACTACATTTTGGCCCAAGACTTAATGTCCTTATTAAACCAGCAATATATAATTGCCCTTTAAAAGTGAATGAAGGTCTCATATCAGTTCTACCTTCTTGCAACACGGGTCAGTGGATCCTAAAAATGACCTGAAAATAAGGTGATGCAGGGCTCCTCCATGGAAGCAAATATACCAAGCTGGGATTTCCTTGTTGTAACCCAACCAGCACATTAATACTCTGTACAAACTAATGACCTTCCTTAGATTTTCAGGGCTTTATTTCTTGCTAAGAATTTCTGCATGCTCTCTGATCCATGACATAAGGTGATTTTTCTTCATCCTTGCCTCTTAATTGTAACATTCAAGTTTGAAAGAAGAAAATAAAACAATGGAGTAATCCATCAGGTCTCATCGACAGTAGCTGTGCCCAGTTTTTCACACCTCCAAATTTGCTATTCACAAAAGGTTTCAAAAGCCCTACATCGCCTTTAAGATTTCAGATTTTGTCATTTCTTACACTCATTTAAACATATTCTAGTGTTTTATCTTTCCTGTAAAATTTTCTTGGCATACAGAAGAGCCCAGAGAAGGTGGCACCCTGTGGAACACAGGGCTTTGGAATGCCTTGTTGGGAAAGTTCACACATCACTGAGTTTCAAGTGCCTGCTATGGGTTTGTCCCTTGGCCAAACCAAGGTACTAGAGAAACCCATCTCCATATCACAGAATACCTGAAGATGAGGGAGTTAAATCCAAGTACCACTCATGGCTCCACAGGCACAGCCCTTGCACTGTTACCTGATCACTCAGCAAACTTGGTATTTTTTAGACAACTGAAAGTAGTATCAGCTAAGAAAGAGGAACACCTCACATATATCCAAATTGGTTTCAAAGTAAAATAAGCAAATAAAGCACTCTATAAGCTAGAATGAGAATTGACAGAAACAGGTCCTGATCACTCACCCCTTCTGTACTCAGCCTCTGAAAATTAGTCTAAGAGCATTTGCAGAGATCCAACAGGAGCTCTGTTGCATGCTTGTGTCCTGTGTCACCACTGGTAAGCAATCCTCAGACCTCAAATTATCTGGGAATTTTTCTGGATGTTGTTTCATAGGGCTTATGTGAGTTGATTCCACAAACCCTAGAACACCCAAGTATTTTTTCCTCCTTTTCCAAAGTTACACAACCACTTAAATCTTCTCAGAGCTATTGAGCTATATCTAATTACCCTTCACTCACTGTTTTGTCTGTAATAACTAAAATAACAAAATGTCAGAATGCAGTGACTGGCATGCACACAGCATGAAGGCCCAGGCAGGCTGCTGCAAGGCAATCCCATGTTTGGCTGAAATTCATTTGGTTTACAGATAAACCAGCTGCCAGATTTGCCACGCTGCAACTCTCCATTCTGTCTTCTCATCCACTGGATGCTGGCAATAACATCACCCTGAAATGAAGGTCTTGCAGTTCAATGAGTGCAGAAGAAACTACAAAAGTCACTCTTGTCTCCTTTTGTGGATGATGCACTTTTGCTAACAGACTCCTACACAGAGTGAATTGAAACATATTGCACAAAATTCATAAAGTTTCTCATTGTTATCATTTAAGGACAGCTTGAATGGAGATCAGCTCCCTAAGGAAAAAAAAAAATTCTTCCTTAAATAACAAAACAAAAATAAAAGCTGGCATATGTTTCCAGAATAAGATACGTGCTACCCTAAAATTCAAGGTCAGCATCAAATTTCACAAGTTTTCCTTACATGTAACCATCCTCTCACCTTCTTAAAAGAATGAGGATAAGCATTTACTGTTGAGGCAAAAAAACCCAAAAAAACAAAAAAACAAAACAAAACAAAACAAACAAACAAAAAACCAACCAACCAAACAAAAAAAAACACACACACAAAAAAAAAAGCAACCAAACCCTTCCAAATTTAAATGCAAAAATATATATTTTTAGCAAAAACCATATAATCCTAGTGGGAAAACTAAAACCATTTATTTCACTAGAACCGTGACTCAGAAGCACAGGGAGATAATCTATAAAAACTTTGGACAAGTGCAATATTTCTTCTCTTAAACAGCTCAAACATGGATTTTGCAACTGGCATTGAAGACATTTGGGTGGGGTTTGATTTGGTTGGTTGGATTTTAAACCATATATTGATATAGCATTTGCAGAAATAAAACAGCCCAAAGAGTGAAAAGTGCTTAGCCAAAGAAAAACACTACTCATAGTGTGTTTGAGCAAATTTCCTCAAGCAGAACCACCTCAGACTTCAGCACCCATCATGCTCAGGCTCTGCTCTCTGCGGGAGGGGCTGATGAGCTGAAATGGCCGAGGAACGCAGTGAATCAAACAACGCCATTCAGAAGTGGAATTACTTTGTTTGCAATGCAGGGAACACACAGCAGGGATTAATTATTGCTTTAACATTGTAACAGCATCTGCTGCACACAGCCTGCGGGGCTAAGATCCGGCCTTTGATCTACATGGCTCGCATTGAAAAGAACAAGGTGATCCTACAAGGTACCTGTAGGACTCTCACCTGCATGGCTTTGGAGAAGCAAGAAAAATAATACTCTCAAAGCACCACTGCTTTTGTTTGCTTTTTCTGTTATTCTATTGTTTGTTTGTTTGTTTGTTTTTGTTTTTTGTTTTGCTTTCTTTTGCTTTGGCAAGTAACGAAGGAGGAAAGAATAAGGAGGAAACTGTCCATCACAGGAGGAACCAGAAGCTGACATATTTGTGTTTTCCACCGTTTCTGTTTGCCATGGATAAACACATAAAAACATACTAACGTGCAAGCTATGGCTGAATGAGGAAAGAAAACAGTTAATGATGATAGAAACCAACTTCTGTGACTGATATGAGAGAACCTATCTCAGCTGTTTAATTTTAGAATAATTTCTGTATGGTTAAAAAAAGCCAGTAAATTCCCTGGTGTCAGAAGTGTCACTTCTGCAGTGCAAAAGGTCATGTCATTCAGTACAGCATCCTGGGAGAGCCTCTGAATTAAGAGTTTGGTCTTTGAGTACCTGTAACTCATTAAAAACTGATTTAAAAGTCTCAACGTTTCAAAGCCAGCAACAGCCAAAGCAGAAAATAGAAGTTTGGAGAGTGAGCAGGAATGGTACAGCCCTGAGGGGCTTCTGAAAAATCACTTGATCATTGTCCATGCTTAAAATAAAAACTGTGAGAAAACTTTTCAAAATTAAGCCTTAAAGAATATTTCTCCAAAGATATTATGAAAAGCCTCAAAATAAAAAAAGGTTTAATTGTGTGCCTTTAGCACCTGAATCTGCATATTCAAAAGAAACAACACAAAAGAGAGGCAAGTGATTTTTTTTTTTTAAAGATATTCACACACACACAAAAGTTACTTGGCTTTCAGACTCATCCATACCAGAGTATGAAATGCCTTTGGCAGTGAACTGAAGGCACAAGAGACAATACAGGGTGTTACTATCATCATGAATGTCTTATAACGCCAGTGGCCAGAACAAAATGCCTTTGAAGGCTGCACTGAGTGACAAGACACTTTAAGAAAAGAGAGGAAAATTAAAGGGCATTGTCATTGAGTAAGTCAAACTCTGTTTTGATTGTCTGCAAGGTCAAGACATTTGCATTCTATTAAGGGTTCATTAGCACAGACAAGCATTAGCTGTTACAGGCTGATTTTTTTTCCTGTTTTGAAGTTCTAAAATAATAAAGTTCCACAGAAAAGCAAAATGCTGGCTTGCCAAGGGATCTCAGCACTATGTATGTCCTAGTCTCTTTGTGACAATGGAAACAGTGCATAATGAGTAGCTACAGTAGTAAAACAAAATTCTAGTTAGAGAAAACTTTGTAAACAAAATTTCAGCCCGATATTTTATTAATTTTAACATATATTGCATATAAAACTTGTAATTATTTAAGCACTAATTATTTAGCAGGAAAATCAGTCTTACTTTTTTACTACAGATATTGATCCAGCAAATATCTAAACACTTTTGCTTAACTGCTTAGAAAGTAGTTCCATGCTGAAAAAAATTAGTCCTATCATATTTTTATAATCATTTTTGCAAAGTTTAGAGAAAGAGGTGTGATTGTCTGGCCAAAGGTGTCCTCTAAAAGAATTTACTGCTCCTGTTTGCTCTAAGACAATGCAGAGCACATAGCATTCACAAAGGGGTAAGAACAGGAGGTGTAAATGACAAATAGGATGAAATTCACAGTCATTGGTTTACTGCGTAAGCTGCAACACCTTAGTCATAAAAGGGGGAAAATTGTAAACTGATTTAATTCATCACCTTATGTTCACTCTGGTACCCAAGTGGTATCAATCACAATTTATTAATAATCATGAAAATACATGACATTATGAATATGTCCTTCAGCAGGGTAGGAAGCATCATGATTGCAAATGACTCATATACAAATCTAAGCCCACAACTGAGAACACTGAATCTCTAACAAATCTGATTATTAGACAAAGGTCTAATTTTGCATTCCTGACCCTTTTCAGCTGCATAGATCACCCAGTGCAAATGTGTAACATGCAGCACATCTGCCAACAGAGGAATCAAGTATCTTACAGCTCGAGTGCTTGGGAGCACTGATAGTCCTTATGACAAGTTTTTAATGAAATAACACTATGCCTGTCAGTGGAACTGAGGAGAAGAATACTACATTGGACTGACACATATGGAATCATCCTGCCAAACACAGCATCCCAGAACTGGAGGTGGAAAGATGTAAAAGGCAGGCAGCATAATGTGCTCATTTGTGGCCTTGTCCCAGAGCCAGCAAGAGTCAGCGTAACCAGCACCAATTTTCTGCCCAGAGGAACTAAGAACACTGGAGTGTGAATAAGTTCAGAGTCAAAATATCAAATGATTGCCCACAAATACATACCATGAAAAGAAAGTGTTTTCTTCCTCTTTATTTCTACAAAATCACCAACAGCTTTGATTTGCACATCATTTCAAGCCATGCCAAGAAACATGATGCACAACAAATATGAACTACAGACACGTTTACCCTCTCATGCTTCCAGATGTCTCAGCTTTATGTGCCAAACCTCCTGCTCTTTCAAAACAGTACCTCTAAATTTTCAAAAGTCCATTTCCTTTCTATGCTGTGCTTTGTGGTGGAAAAAAAGCACTGCATTTGGAAGGCATGTTTCAGAATAATTATGGGCTATTTCCAATAAAAAATCCGATCAAATTCAACATTTGTAAGTGTTCAGTAGCAAAAAGAAACCAAGTTACAACAGTGGCCCGTTACAATGTGGTAGCAATATTATGATTAATTGCAACTCAGAAAAGACAGAAGTGCCCAATAAATATTTCTGCTGCATACTTCAGAGACAAAGGTGTATGCCCCAGGATTGATGAAACACTTTCCTGTATTGAGTCAGGAATATGTTATCTAGCAGCTTTTGAAGTCTGACATTTTAAAAATCAAATCCAGATAACTGAAGGGCTTTAAAAGAACCAGCCTGGCAGCTTTCTAGGCTGTCAGTGAGTTCTGTCACACTGACAGTCCCAGAAGACTGAAGAGTTGCATCAATATGACAGGACAGAGCTTTATAAAATCTCACAGTAATTATCAGAGCAAAACATTGGGAAAAACAAAAATTTAGCTTCTAAAAGTCCATCTTATGCACAGTGGTAATTCCTACATCCTCAAATCCAAAATTCAGGATCTTGTGATTGGCATCAGAAGCAGAGGTTTGAATCAAAATTCTGGTACAAAACACTTGTTTAGAAGAATGTATCAAGTTCTGCTTCTTTGTACACAGTAGGAGGGAATGAAACAATTACCTCTCACAGCATCAGAACCCTTTCATTCCTCCCATACCAAAGATTTGTCTTGGAAGAACGCTGTTTGCATGTGCTCAGGTTAAATAAAACATTCCTTCTCCATTTTCAAGGTTCCTCTCTCCCTCCTGGGTGAGATACTTCCACCACACAAATATATATTGATACCCTTTGGGTATCAATCATCAGCCAAACTTTCCCCCCACAGAACATCTGGATTTCTAACTAGCTGCCTTTATTTTGGATGTAAATACTGTATCTCACAGCTATCATAAAATATAGGATGATAATTAAGTCCAACAGTGTCTACTAGATTAACCCAATTTACACTACTATATTCAACTGAAGAGGGACTTTGTGCATAGCAGGAAAAATAATGCTCATTGTTTTCAGCACATTTTATATTAGTCTAATTGGCAAATGTTCCCATACCTGCAATAAAAAAAAAACTATAAAATAACTTTATAAGCAGTGAAGGAGCATGTAAAATTTTATTCCTTGAAATGACTTGGCTATGAGTATTTTAAAAGTGATGTGTAATTAACCAACAGAGCCAAAAGCCTGCAAAGTTATTTAAATTGAACATGAAGGGCAATGCCTAAGTACCACAGGCTCAGCTGATTGTTTCCAAAAGAAGTCAAGCTAGTGAAGCTAAAGGTTTTCTCTCATCCATTCATTTTTGGATGATTTAAACCTGTACCACTGGAAACATGAAAGTCTTGCCTTTGTTTTTCTTTGTTTTGTTTTGTTGTTTTTTGTTTGTTTGTTTGTTTGTTTTGCTTAAGACCTAGATTTTCATGTACTACAGAGTTCATTCCTTCCTGCACTCCTCACAGGAGAAACCTTTGCTTGAACATTCTGAGACATTTGCCTTTCTGTCCTACTCTGCTTTCTGAGTAAATCTGAAAGTGTTCCATTAAAAAAATAAAAAACATATTTTTATGTTTATATCCTGTACACTTCCTGGAATATTAAGTATCCAAAGTATTCATTAAAATGGAACCAAATTTGTGTAGATCACCATGAAAGGCTAAAAATAAGTTGACACTCAGTCAGGAACATCCCAGGCAGATCCTGAAGACCTGTATTTTTCAGGTCAGTATAAATTTGGGCACTTACCAATAATAGCAATATTCCCATATCTAGCATAATACAGATACAGGACATAAAAATAGGGAACACTAAAGGGAACAGATTGAGTATGAGGACAATGTTATCACAAAGCTTTTCACAAACTGATGGGTTTCTATTTTAAGACACATTTATTTTAAATCAGGTTAAATTACATACAACTCTGATACCTTCTGAGGTAAGGCTCGAAGCAAAGAACAGGACTAGAGTATAGAGTTCACATTAGGATTTTCAAGTATTAACAACAGCACAAAAAAATAAATACGGGTCAAAAGAGCAAAGTTCAAATATGGTATGTTTGAAAGCATGAATAAAAAACAAAACTATGCAATTTTGAAACAAAAATTAAAAAAAAAAAGAAAAAAGGCATTCTCTTTCCATTAAGTGTTCAGCATTCTGACCTTCTATGCATTCCAAAATGTGTCTTTAGAGCAATTAGATTTTACTGTCCTGGAAGCCATAATGAAAAGAGCAATTCCTGCAACTTTCAAGTTCAGCCACAGCCTCAATGACACTATATAGATTGTGGAGCTCCTCTTCTGAGAAGTTCCTTGTTTCTGCTACATTTGAAAACCTAAGGAGCTC
The DNA here is from genome assembly GCA_013399225.1 of Rhipidura dahli. Lineage (NCBI taxonomy): Eukaryota > Metazoa > Chordata > Aves > Passeriformes > Rhipiduridae > Rhipidura > Rhipidura dahli. Next base: position 193,913 of record VXAC01002387.1, read on the forward strand.
TCCAACATTAAGTGCTGTAGAAATGGCACCCTTCTGAGTGCATCTTCATTTGCCTTTATAGCTTCCTTTTGAATGAAAAGGATGGTTATCTGCAAGCATTTACTGAGAGGCCCAGTTCAGACACACAGAAGAAAAGTAAGGAAATGCAAAATTAAACCAAATTGCTGAAGCTCAAAGATTCCAATTTCCCCCTTCTGACAGCAGAATGTCCCAATGAGAGATAACCTTCAGAGCCATAAAATGGCAGCAGAGGGAGGAGGGATGCACATCAAAGCTAATGGTGAGCAGGGTCTCTGCACTCCCTTTGAAGCTCTTCTCCATCACCTTTGCCCAGTCACCCACGGGGGCAGCTGAAAAACAGGATTATGAGTGTGGCCTCTGCACTTCCAGGTTATCAGTATCCACCTGGTATCCTTCTGCATGAACATTTACATCTAAGATGCTTGATTCAGGTGTCTCTTTTTCACATCACTCCAAGATTTCTGTGTTTAGAGAGTTAGTTATCCAAGTTTATCTTTTAATAAAACACAGCTGTCAGCTTAAAAGCCTTCCTACATTCTTTGGGGTGCTCACTACTTAGAACAGAAATAAACAGATACAACCCAAATTTCTGACTGCCTTGTTAAAAATGCATTAATCTTATTTAGTTAAACTGCTCTTATGTTTTTATCTACACATAAAAACTACAGATAAGAGCACTGCATACAAGCTCTTCCTTCCCTAAAAAGAAAAAAAAAACATTTTTGAAAAGTAAATTCATACATGCATTCAATACTCACACTTCAAACACTGTATATAAATTTTTCTATTGGGAGGTGAGAACAGAGAGAAAAATAACTCAACTAGACGCTACTGATACACTGAAAAAGAAACTTGTCATAGCAAGGGAATTTTAGATGCAAAAGTACCAGCAAATAAAAAATAAAAATGGGCTGGGAGAAAACAGCAGCTTGTAGGCCATCTTTTGGAAGCTATTGAAACAAAAACCATGCTGAGCTCAATGTTTCAGTGAAGCTGCATGAAACAGGGTCTGACAGCTTTCTGGCTTTACTGTAATTATAAACGAGCACATTGCTGCATGCTCCTTGTCTGGGCAGATGATAGTACAACAACTGCAGGCGCAACAACTGAATATCCCTGGATATACACACTCAGTGGGTATTAAAATACAGAAAACCATTCCTACCACAGGAGAACACAACCAAATATTTCAGGTATCCAAACCTGCACGCAGATGGTAAAACACAGAAGCAACAGCTATTAGATGACAAGATCTGCTTTAGAGCCAGCCCTCAGCTTCTGGGTATTCATATTCAGATAAACAAAAGAATGTAATAACTGTAATAAAAAACAGTAATAATGGTCAGGCAAAGCAGGGTTCATTTCAAAGATGTTGGACTTTTCCGATGTTTTTCCCCTACCCCAAGTTATCTTGCTGGTCTTCTACATCTGGCTGTGAAGGGACACCATTTCCTTTTTGATTAGTTTTCTTTTAGACAGTAGTGTTTTAAAGAGAAACCCAACTCACTGGTGCATTATTGAGCTTTCCAGCTGACAGAGAAAATCTATTCTGAACCCAGAAAACTTGTTTTTGTAACAATCTGTCAAAAAAACTTCATGTGTTAAAGGCAGGGTCGATACATATCACAGAAACATCCACAAGTTGCTGACTGATATTACTCCACAAATATTATCAAGGAGCAAGACACAGCCTCCACCCATCAGAACCAAACCAAAGCTCACAAAAGTTCCCTGTTTCACTGAAATATTTTCTTCACATTGCTCTGATAGGAAGTGAAGAGCAGTCGGCCTGCTCTGAAAGGGTCCAGTAAATGATAATTTCCTTTGGTGAACATTTAACGAATGCAGCAGAGAACAAAAGTCATCCAAGAACGTCTTGGTGCCATTTGCAGTGAAATCAACAGGATCAGCATTGGACTGATCTGAAAACTGAACTGGGCCAGGCTGAGTGCTGCTCCTTCCCACCCTGAGCAGATGAAAACAGCCACGTTTTCATAAAAGGCTGCTGTCAAATTTCCAGCAACACTTCTCTACAAGCATTTCTTCCTGTGTATATTACTTTTACGAACTTAGAGATGAATCCTAAGTGGCACATTACATCAGTGGAGTGCTGTTTAGGCCACTCAAGAATGAACAGTAAGTGGCACTGCCCAATATTAGAAAGCAATGTCACAAAAACTGAAATAAATACAAAAAAATCATTAAAACCATAGTAAAAAATCTGAAACAATAGTTCTGAAATACTAAGTGAATCCCTAGTTTAGATTTTTGCTCTCTCTTTAGAGTTTGAAAACTCAGGGAGATTTTATGGTCTTCTGTTAGTTAGATAATAAGGCTCCACAGAGCAACAGAACTTGGTTTTTATCCCAGCAACTGATAACCTTCCCTCCAAAAACAACTATTCTGTAATATGAGCAATGACCTCCAGTGGCAATGGACTCATTTATTCTAGCTGAGTATCAGATCCTAAATGCTAGAAATGTCTGAAGAGCCTTTTGAACAAACAATGACTGAGAGACTTTCACAAATTTGAATTAATAGGTGGTGTCAGATATAGTGACAAGGATAGGTTCAGGATTAACACTGGGATGAGTTTATTTTGGTTGTGTTTATTTTCTTTCATGGAGGGGATGAAAGGGGAGGTGTTTGATACTTTTGTTTGCTGTATGATTTCAAGATCCAGACTGGAGTGTCGCCGTGCATAATTTTATGTCAGTGACTCAAAAATATACATTCATGCACAGTCTATCCTGCAGTGCAAAGAAAAAAAGAAATCCAAACTCATAAAACTGAACAGCAAGTAATTTAATTTCTAATAGTTATATAGATAAAAAACTAAGCTGTTACTCTTGTCATTGCTTCCTTGCACTCCATCAAGGTAACAAAAGTTGCTTTCAGAAAATGGCCAAAGGTGCCCCACTCTTTCCCCCAAAACTTTCTGTTGACAACTGGGAGACTGCAGGTGTGCTGAGAGCAAGCAGCATGGTCTCAGCCATCCTGTGCTTCCTTGCCTGCATATATCTGGTCCCAGACTGCTGGATATTTTGGCAACAGCTGCCTTGCTCTTCTTTGACATTTAACATCATCTTAATTCCTGAGCAAATATTCAGGCTGCATTTTATTAAGAGAGGAGTAAGACAACATTGACTATTGGGAAGAAGCACTGTTCATACACCCTTCAGTCCCTTCCTTCCTTCCTTTAATTCACAGAAGTTCTAACATTGGATTCCTCCATGAGCCAAAAACACCTGAGCAGCACAACAGAAAAGCTCAGCTCAGCCAAGAAAAGTGAAAATCAATACAGCTCAGCAAAGGACAAATTTGGTACCAATGCTGGCACAGGAGAGGACCTGTGGATCAACAAATTTTTTCAGAGGTTTGGAAATGGAAATATTATTTCCTTAAAAACAGAATGTCAGTGACTTTATTTTGGGCATGACTATGCAAAAAGCTGCATCATGAGTGGCGAGCTGTGACCAAGGGTAGAAATGAAGAGCTGAAAACTTTTCTGTTGTATAAGATGTTATGTATCTCCTCAAGAGGAAAAATTGACTGGATTATTACACAGCCTAATCCACTTCTTTTATCTCATATTACCTACTAACAAATTTTGGAGCTAGGTCCCACCTCTTTCTATTACTTGCATGGAAAGTTTTACTCTCCCAAATCATGCTAAATCTGGCAAAAGTGATTTCCTTAAGCCTTAGTTAACAACTATTTTTGATTATTTCCACACCAACAGCTGTGCATCAACATTTAAAGGCTTATTAAATGATCACTATACCAACTAAGAATGTTTTGAGGGACTGTTGTAAGTCAGATTTCCACATTTACAGACACTTTATTGCAGCAAAGGTTGAAAACCTGCAGAACAGCATCCTATCAGAGTTCCTAGCTGGTCAACATTCCTCAAATCCCTGGTCATTTTATAAAAAAATAAACAGAAAATAGTTCTTCACTGTAAATGAAGAATATAATCAAAACTATTCCCATTGCAACTATGTTGAAATTTGGAGTGGATTTGATATGCTGGTACATTAAACATGGCCACTAATGAAATAAATATGAACAAATGTCAGGTTAGAACAGCCACAAAAATAGCTAGAATTAATATCTTGAAAATCATTAGTAGAAAAATAAGTAATACAAATGCATGCTATTATTAACCAATTTTTGTAATGAATCAATCAATATTATTAAGGGATTTGTTCCAATAATAACATTTCATTAAAATTGGAAAGCAAAAGTTGACGAGGACATCAGTTTTCTAATTTATGATTTTTTACTTGAATAAACACTGGTTTTAATTTTATCCTATTAGTAAGAACAAAAGCATTCCATAAAATGGGTGATTTTTACAGCAAAGCAGAACTTCTGTGAATTTGCTGAAAGCTGTCTGTGATTAATTTGGTACACAAACTTGGAGGGAAATAAAGACAGCTAGAAAAATAAAAGTGGTTTTTCAAGGACAGAGAGCAAACCAGAGGCATGCACCATTAAAATACTGAAATGGTGAAAGCTTTCTGGTATGTCTGATTCAGGCGTTCACCACAGAAGGAGGTGAAGTCTCCAAACACTTGAACATAATCAAGTAAAGAAGCAAACAACCAGTAGAATTTGATATTTACAACTTCTCACCCACCTTCACTCCCTACCAAAAGAATATTTGAAGAGTCCCATTTTATAAATGCATACTTCAGAAAACTACTGCAACCATAGAAACTGAGCCCTTCTGTGCAATCTAATTTATCTTCAACATTACAGTTTATGGAGAAGAGAAGAAAAATATCAGCACAGAAAACTTATTTCATTTGCAGTAACTATTCTTCCAATCAACAGATTTGGTAATGATTCCATATTTAGGGTAAGAGCTTTTCCTGTGGGACTTATTTTAATATTTTCAGCATTTTAGGGAGATGGAGGTTATTATTACGACAAAACTTAAAGCATCTTTCTTTCTTACACTCAACTGCCATCATGATGAAACTTGAACACTGATTTAGAAGGTTTACTTTGCCATTAATGAAATCAAGAAGACAGTGTTTATAATCTTCCTTTGAACTCTTGATTAAAATACATACATAAATAGATATTTATGAGCATTTGATGGTTTTGATCTACAGTCCTGACACTTTGATCCCACTTTACTTTGAATATGATTTTAAAAAGAAATTTCTAACATATGCTCCAGTACCATTATTTGCATAGAAGGCCCAGAACTACTATCAAAATATAAGTTATTCTACTACAAAGGGAGACAGTTTTTTTTAATTGACTCACACTTTCACACAAAATCATAGCAATCAACATTTGTAGAGTCCCTTAGGCTGCATTAAATTTCTTTTATTATAGAATCCATCATATCTGACAATTCATCATTTTCCAAAATTATTTTAAGAGGTAAGCCAAGCAGCAATGGTTATATAGGAACAAACAGTTTAAGTCTTCCAAAATATTAACTCAATATTGAGACATTTTCACATACCAAACATACACATCTGTGGATCAGTTCAGATTTTCTCCAGTGAGCAACTCCAAATGAAAGATTACTTATATATTTTTGCTTGCTCTTTCAAAAGGTGCAGTGTTCAATGAGCTGCATCCCTAAGAATTGCAACAGCTGTTTCAGAAAAGCCAACAAGCTAGCACAGCCTCCAACCACTGTGGCAAGCTTTGAGAAATGTGATGCACACACTAAATAGCTGCTTTCTCATCGAATGGACCTTGCCTGCCACTGCTGTGTACTGTGCTGAGTGCTAAAACTAGATTTGATATGTGATCAGCATAAAGCTATTATGGTTTTTTTTATTTGTGAACACAATTCTGCTGCAAAGAAAGAGCCGGTGAGTTACTGTCCTTTGCCCTCCATATTTGTTCCCTATAATGAGAATAAGTACACAAAAAAAAAAAAAGGAAAAATAATCTAAATACCTTGTAATTGTATGAAAACACAAACCTGAAGTCAGATCACTGAGATCTGGTCTCGAATTCCCCAGAGGACAGGCACCTGTTGGAATGGTAGGGTGGGGAAAAACTTGATTGCAAAAACAAGCAAGAAAAGAGTTTTACATGAGAGTCAACTTCACTTCATGGCTTCCAAGACTGTGTTGAAGGGAAGCTGTAACACCCTCCCTGACATGTGCTGAGCCTGTATAACCTGAAACTTAGCCCCAAAGAAGGACAAACCCTGACTAATTAATTGCTTTATTGACAGTTTCACTTTTGTAAGATTGCTTCCCTCAGATTTTGCTCAAACACTTTGCAAGGAAAACTACAGTCTTTATGATATTCTTTATTATATTAGCCATGATACATAATATCTTTTGGTATTATATAATGATATATTTACTTTTACATCCCTATTTCCCTTCCATTTTCTCCAACTAAACAAAATTCCCAATTTATACATACACACACAATTTATCTCATAGAATCATTTTTTGTTGTTCTCCTCAAGAATTAAATGTAGAAAATTCTTCTCTGTATTACCCACTGTAGTAACAGCAAAGAAGTAAAGGCAAAAGTGTAGCAAGCCTGTTTTCTCAGTGTGTGCTTGAGCAATCCTGAAGAGAGCAGCATCAGATCCTTTGCAGTGACTGAGAACCACAAGGCAGTCGTGGCTCAGTAACTGTACAGCATCCCTGAGCACAGATCAGCTCAATCTTTTCCATTCCAGGCTACCCTGCACTATGAAACATGTAATTGGTTCTGCCTTTTGCATTATTTCTGATCAGGCTCAGATTTGCATTGTAAACAAATCCATTTGCCACTTTAGCTGTTCAGCTCTGAGTCAATGTACAGGGCTGAGAGGGCAGGAAAAAGCATAATAAATGGTGTCTTGTCCAGATTTTATCACAAGGAGCTGAACTAAATAACTTATAAGCCCAGTCAGTTCTATTGAGTTATGAACTAGCTCTTCCTCCTGGAGTAAATTAAAATTCTTACTGCATACAAAAAGCTCAGTGAACACATTTTATTACTGTTGCAGGGAAGTGCAGAAGTAATGAAGGCAGAGCTAAGGTAAACATATAACCCGATGCCTCTCTGGTGGATTGTTTGCTAAACCCTGTAATTTTATTCACTGGTATTTGAATGGTGCATTTTCTGCCTGTGTATTCAGAAGGCTCAGTAGAAAAACAGAAGTTGCTGGGACATGGCAAAATAAAAGCTGTGTGGTGACAGAAAAACCTACTGTCAACAAGGAAAATGTCCTAAGAACAATGACAATTTTCTGCTACATTTTCCAATAAACAATCTCATCCCAATTCAGGTACAGGTATTTTAGTTAGCATTTGGGAAAAGGGCAGAGAGTATACAGCAATAAAAACTACGTAAATGAGAAAATTATAAAGTTTAGATGAAATGGAAGCTAGCATTCATTCTGTGGCAGATATTCATCATTTCAGAAACATACACTCAAGTCTAATAATATATATTTACAATAAACAGAGGAACACACACTTGAAATTATTACCAGAGGGCAAGGCCAAAATCCCTAAATGGGATAAGCATGTTTGTATGAGATGTGACTATGAACTAAGAAAGGTGACAGCACTATTCTGAAGTTACAAGAAGGTAACAGGCTGGAGTTCATCCCCCTGGTTGCAAAATTCTTAGCAATTTCAGCAGGTCTAGAATTCTCTATGAGGAAGAAGAAAACTTTTGCAATAATTTAAATACATGGACTCAGTAGAGACAGAATAAGCACAAATCTTATTACTTGTCAACTGTAAAAATCCAACCTTTGGGAAAAAAAAAACCCTACTCAAATATACTTTTTTTTCCCTGCAGTAACTAGGTGAATCTACAGCCATGACATGCACAAATAACAAAATACATTAAAGTTACTAGTTAATAAATGTAAAAGTTAAAAACAGAATTGCTTGTTTGGATCCACAGAGGGGAAAGGCTAGAACTAATCTCATGACTTAAGTAATCAACACAGTAAGATCCTGGAAGGATTTCTAGCCCAGTTTTTGAGGACAGCTCTTGAGAAAAACATCATAGTAGTGTAACTAATAGAGCTCAAATACAGAACGATCATGATGCCAATTCAAACTGAGCAACAGAAAACAAGTAAATCAGTAGATGACTTAAAAAATAACTGGTCAAGAAGAATGCATATTAAGTAAAAATACCAAAGTAACAGCAGAAATCAATCTCTATTACATAACTGCAGAGCATGCTTAAAAAGGCTTTTGCAGTTGGAAGAAATAAAACATAAATAAATCCTGCATATAGAATAAAACCCAAGCAAGCCTCAGTAGGAAAGAATGTCACAGGTGCCATCTTACAAAAATTGTTGCCATTAAAGGAATTGAAAGCTTTCTGGATTAAGGTAAATATGAAAGCCTGTACAAGATGGGAGAACCAACCTAAAATGGAAATTAAGAGAACTACAGAAATTTGGAGAAGAGTCTCGTAAAAAAAATTCAAACAAAGTAAAATCCTTGAAAATACATCAGCAAAAGCCAAGAAGGGATGCAGAGGATAAACAAAGGTGTGAAAGGTATACTTGTGGAGGCAAATACAAGGAAGTGGGCAGAAAAGTTGGAAACCAGTTCATTCATCATGGAAGAATGTGTTCAGGGAAAATACTCCAAGCTATACTTACACATGTTCACCTCAGAAATGGGAGTCAAAGCTCGGGAGGAAGATCTAGAGGTCATCCTTGCCAAATTATTCTTTCCAGATATACCAGCTCAGTGTACAGAAGGGAACAAAATTGAGAGAGACTCTGAACATTATTAGAAAAAGCTGTGAAGAACATGACAAAGGGATCCATGTCTCTCCACAAATTTTATAGAGGTTTCAATGCTGGACAAAATCAGTTCAGAAGGATGTAGCAGAGCTGGGAAATGCACAAAGGAAGTAATTATAATGTTCAAAGGGTTGGAGCAGCTTCCTTAAGAGAAGAGAGTGAAAAAGCTGGAGAGAAATCCCAAGGGAGAGAGAAATATTTAGAAAATCATGCAAGAAATCTGCAGAACTACATTTCCCCATCTCTTTGCAACACCACAGTCAGGAGGTACTTGGTGAAGTAAAAGGGGGTTAATTTTTAAATGATTTTTAAAAGTATTTCTTCCCACAGTGAATCCTAATATTCTGGCATTTCTTGTTATAGGAAGTTGTAGAGGGAGACACTATCAGACAGTTTGGAAAGGCATTAGACAAATTCTTAGACACTAAAGCTTAGATCATAACTTGAAGAACAGAAAGGATGTAAATGAATAATAAAAAGCAGCTCCAAGCAATGAGAAATAAACTGCAGACAGTCTGTAGGATTTCATGCTTCATCCAAAGTAGCTTCTCTTTCTATCATTGGGAAACAGGCAAAAATATCTCTGCCCCAGAAGTAAATGTATTTAGAGAAGCATACTTTATAAACAAATTCAACTTTAATTCTCCCTGCATTTCAATGAAAAGGAGAAAAGATTATGCAATCCAGTTAATGAATTGGAGCACGTACTCTGACATAAAATCTCATTTTACTCTGGGGATTTTTGGTATCATCGATACAGCTCAATCAGTTGTGACACCAGACTGAATTTTGTTTGGGATTTGTGGTAGATGTTGTAGAACAAGACTCTGCTGGCTTTAACACCTCCCACTTCAATGGTGGGCTGAGAAAGTGCAGCCTTGATAGGGTCCAACGCTGCTCTGCTGCATTCTTGCACAGACCTCATCAAAACAAAAGTGAGAAGGCATCCCTTCACAGAGAGAGAATAATACCCCAATCCTCAACATGGCTGTACCTGAAAGACTTCATTTAAAACACCCCAAATCCATAAACACCAAAAACACACACAAAACCATGGAAAAGGACTTTTTTGTCAGCTCTCATTCTCTACAGATTGTAGGACTCCATGGGGCTCAGAGTATTTGACTTGGCATAGAGAGGTTCAGCATGATCTCACAAAGGGATTCAGGTAGAAATTCAGGTGCCCTGACAATCACACACTTCTCACAACTGCAACAGCCCAGGTGAGATATCAGTTTTGGCAAGAGGTAAGCACAGCCTAGAACTTGCTTTGAAAACTGCTCTGAGGAAGGAAATCTGTGAATTGAGTCCCAGAATAAGCCCTTACTACAAATGTACTTCAGATTTTCATCAGTCTCAGGTTTTGCTCATTTCACACATTCAGAAAGAGGATCCCTTCCCAAAAACAGCTAGCTAGCTTGAGAAGTAGCCTGTAATCGTGTTGTCTGCTCTCTCAGGAAAAATACTGCTATGCTTTCCATGCCACAGTAATCTAGGAATGCTAAGCCTACTTTCTACCAGTTATTTAGGTCACTCCTTTTTGGCTTTGAAATTTTTCATGCACCTATTCATGAAGAGCCATTTCCTCACTCCTATGAGCTCATACACATTTATGTTAACCATGCCTACATCAATCACTTCAGGCTTTCCTAAGAGCTGGACTAAAGGAAGCTGAGATATTCCTCCAAAAGAACCAGATGTAGCATCCACGGGAAAAAGGAACAATTATCACAGTAAGGAAGAATGTCAATTCAATCAGTTTCTATTCAGGCATTGCTCAAAAAAATCAGTCTTAGCAAGTCAGCTCCACGAAATGCTGAGGAGCAAGAGAGATTACTCTCTCTCATAAGACACTTTTCTGTTCTCAGGTGACCCATTAGTCATTCCTCCCAAGTCAAGATTTCCCATTTAACTATTTTGAAAAGATCAAAACAGGAGTGTCTTCATTGCTTTCATATTGATAGCATTTTGTGTACACTAGCACCACAAATTCAGACCTGGCCTAAAATTGGTGTTACTTCATTTCCTCTCACCAATTCCCAGCTGACACCAGGATTTTTTCCTTATAGCCACAATTAGGACAAGGGATCAAAAATGTCCCAAGGAGCTGTTCCTCAACCCCTACACAGCTATTACCACCATATATTGCATTATCAATAAAAGAGGCTAGCAATAGCTGTTATTTCTAAAGGAGAACCAAACAAGCTCTCTTTATAGGACAGCCAGCAGCAAGATGACTTTTCTAGTAGGTAGCAAATTGCCACTCTGATTGGAGCCAGCTGCCGAGAGAAAAACTGGAATCATGCATTGGTATTTTGGAGCACTTGCTTTTGTGAAATGTTGTCTGGGTGCAGCACTATTTATATGCAGCCCTTCTGCATGCTGTATTCCAGATGAAGTGACAGCCACCATCTTAAAGCAGCTGCAAATTTATCTCTGCCATCAAACCATATGATTCGGGGTATTTTTCCCTGAATTTATTTCGGTTTAATTAGGACAGAGAAACAGTACAGTCCAGAATAAGCAGGTATACTAGCCTACTATTCTACATGGCAGTCTTCAGAAAAAATCAGTCAGCTCTCAGATTTATACTATTCTATCTCAACTGCCTTATACCAAATTTGCAATGGCAGAAAAATGAGATGCCCTATCCTGCAGCAGCCTCTCATCCAGCAGGCAAGAACAAACACCTCCATCCGGCAGCAACAGCAGCTTCTGTTTTTCACAAGGGAGGCCAAAACCAGAAGCAACACACAGATACCTTTTTCTCTCCAGCAGTTTCTGGTACTGACTCTTTTTTGTTGTCCCCCAGCAGACACATACTGAAGTTTGGTTTGTGATGTAGGTGCTTTTCATTGCTTTCTGAATAAATAAAATGAAAAAAAGTAAAAGCTTTGGGGCTGCTCATAGTGAGAATTTCTAGCTTCAGCAGACTTCTTGCATCTGAGGACAAAACCAAGGATATCATTAAGGTTCCAACCAAGTGCATGAGTTAAGGCCACAAGACTAAATATGAACAAACTGTGCTCTGAAATATGAACATAGTCCCTTAACCACAGCAAAACATCTTTTCTCCTGAAGACACTTTCTTTCAAACAACATGATATGTAGACATATGTCAGTGACATTCCAGGCTTAAATCAAACTGAAAGGATAAGATAGCCTGAAGAAGCTACACTGGTTTAGTAACTGGTGAGGGTCAAAGGAGTTACAGATGTGCTGCTGGCTTTCTGTGCTTATGGTTCTTGTTTGCCAGAAGAAGACAACTTCTGGCAAACCACTCACTTTTAATAAACTTCATTTAACAGAACAACTGTTCTCAAAGAACGTGGCCAAAAAACAGGTTGTCTGCTTACATTATTATTTGAGCATTCTCAAGTCAGTTGCACGAACTTACAGCTTTGCAGAAAATATTCCTGGAGCTAGAAAACATAGTCACAGTGCTCTGTATTTGTGAGCCAGACCCTGAGCCCTTGCATATCTGCATACCCTCATGCAGCCCACAGACCTAATTTTAACCTTTACTTATTGTAATATTTTCAGGATAAAAGCAACAGAGTGTTGGAGTAGCAGTAGCCCATATCCTTGCCTCTTCTCCCCCTCATTGCTATCACCTCAACATCACCACCTATAGCAAACCAGTTATTTCCAACATTAATAGAGGCCTGGAGTTTGAGGACATTAATTTTTCTCCTTTCATAGGGAAAAAAAAAAAAAAAAAGCTGAAGCATATTAAAACTAAATCTGACCCAAGGTTAACTGGCCTAATACAGGTAAACTAACACAAAAGGCCCCACAAGAGGCCACCCTTGAGCACAGAGAGATTTACATAAGTGCAGAAGCAAGGAAACCATCTCCAAGCAGAAACATCTTTTCACTGAAAGTATATAAAAGATGGTGGCATTAGTGACGTGCAGTCCAGTAGGATTCGAGCTGACTCAACTCCTTTATCACAAACCTTTGAAAATGCCACCAGTCTTCTGTCCACAACACTTTCTTGTACTGTCACTAATAATAGGGCTGAATTTCAGCTATATTTTGAATTTAAGGGACTTCCTCTGAGTAGTATTTACAAAAGGAAATTCTACTTTGTTAAAAAAAAGCAACTTCAGCACTTTTGTAACATCGGAAAGAACTTGAGGATTTAAAATTAATAAAATTATGTAATATTCCAAGGAAATAAGTTCCTAAAGGCTAGTCATTATTTTACAGAAAAATTTTAAGGAAGAGGTGAAATTTCTACTGCAATTTGAAGGAAAACAATTTGAAAATATCACCACTCCCCTGAACTTTTGGGGGAGCTAAACACATAAAAAAGCAACTGGGAAACATTACATTTTCCTTGTACAATAAAATATGGAAATAGGCTTTTGCAACATGTAAGTTAATAAAGGCATTTAAATGAAAGAAAATGAGACTCAGAAGAAACAAAATATGTTTTAATACTTTCACTCTTGTCAAGTCCTTATTTTGTCCTTCTTCTCCCCCATACCAGCCCACCTTATACAAATTTCTGCTACCCCCCCCCACCTGACCCCAATACAGCAAGAATTTCTAAGGACTGATAGTAACTACCAGTTCTACCTGCTCTTGAATTTTCTGGCTTGAGGTTCAGGAGAGCTTTTACTTAACAGAGAAAAATATTCAACCCCCATTATCAACCCAGGCTGGTGGATACCAGCAGAGGGAGAGCAGCCCTGCCCAGAAGGATTTGGGGGTGCTGGTGGAGGAGAGGCTGGCCATGCCCTGGCCATGGGCGCTCCCAGCCCAGAGAGCCAAACATGTCCTGGGCTGCATCCAAAGCACCGTGGGCAGCAGGGGAGGGAGGGGATTCTGCCCCTCTGCTCTGCTCTGGTGAGACCCCACCCGCAGTGCTGCATCAGCTCTGGGGTCCCAGCACAGGAAGGACATGGACCTGTTGGAGTGAGTCCAGAGGAGGCCAGCAAGATGATCAGAAGGATGGAGCATCTCACCTGTGAGGAATGGCTGAAAGAATTGGGTTCATTCAATCTGGAAAAGAGAAGGTGACCTAACTGTGACCTTCCAGCACCTGAAGGGAACCTGTAAGAAAGATGGAGAGGGACTTTTTACAGGAGCATAGACAGGATGTGGGGGAGTAGCTTTAAATTGAAAGAGCGGGTTTTGATTGGGTATTAGGAAAATATTTACTGTGAGGGTAGCAAGGCACTGGAACAGGTTGCCCAGAGATGTTCTGGATGCCCCATCTCTGGAAGTGTCCAAGGCCAGGCTGGGTGGAGCTCTGAGCATCCTGGTCTAGTGGAAGATGTCGCTGCCTACAGCAGAGCATTGAACAAGGTGATCTTTACAGTCCATTTCAATCCAAACCATTCTATTAATCTGTGATCTAGTAAACTATTACATCCTTCTAATCTTTACCCAGCAGCAGCTCTTCCTCAAACTTTATCAGCACCCACATGTGACAGGCTACTCCTTGAGACACATCTACACTGCAATCGACATCCCTAAACCACTTACTCCAAGCCAGCCCCCTCAAGGCATCAAGCTCAGGCTCTGCTAGAAGAGAATCTGTGATGGTAAATAAACTCAGCACAGGTTGCAATACCCACCTGCCCAGGCTCAGGCTGTTTGCTTTCTGTACTGGCAAAAAAATCCCCAAGCTGCTTTCTTTAAGGCAAGCTAAGGCTTTCTGAAGCAGCAATAGTCACAGCAGGACTGCAATGCAGATATACTTCAGGAAACTGTACCTGCAAAGATGTCCCCTCAGAGAAAAAAAGGCAATTAATTCCCTAAACCAAAATGGATCCCTGAGGATCTGTGCAGAGGTCAGGAAGTTTTCTGTAATGCTCTCCACAGTGCAATAACATCAATAAGGAAGGAGCAGCTCCCAACAGCTTCCACAGTATCAGAGGAATTTGTGTGAAACAGCAACCTCACATCAGTGGCACCCAACCTCCTTTACAAGTGAATTTTTTGGTAAGGACAAAAGAGGTTCTACTGACTGACCAGAAAGCAAAAGTCTGCACATTGAAACACTTCCCCTGGAAGACATAACCTGCACTGGTCACACCTTAGCAAAGAGAAGATTTTTTTATATACTAAAGCAAATGACTACACAGCTTAAACCCCCCTCCCCCCATCTCTACTCAATGTAGTGATTGTTCCCTGTGTTGCCTGAGCTGGATGCTTCATACAGTTGCTACCATATAAAAATAATTCCATAACATTCTCCACATTAAAAAAGTGCATATAGGAATACTGAAAATATCACCTCAATGCACGAGTACAATACACAAGTAATGCAAAGAAACTATCACATGTTTTTCTGCCTCCTGGGTAGTTAACACTGCTTTTAATTTCATCTCTGTCTTTTCATATTATCATCTGCAGAAGCTCATGGCCAAGAGTTTGCCCTGGTAATAGCTGAATGTTCTCTTTGATATCACTCCTTGCTCTTTATGGACAGGCCAATATTCATTGTGATTAGAAGGGGAAAGCCCTGTCTATCCAGATAAGTCATGAGTACTTGGAAGTTCAGTCCATGCATCACCACTAATTGCTGTAAAAGAAAATTCCTGCATTCCTCTTTTAAACAAACAAACAAACAAACAAACAAAAAAAAAACCAGAACAAAAACAAAAACAAAACAATAATTGTCTCTCCAGGGAAGACAACAATGCTTCACCAGAGTTTGTAAGAATTTATTTCTATCTGTAATTCCAGGAAATAACACCTTATTTGCCAGCTTTTTTATTCTTTGTCTGAGATTTAATGTTCCATGAACTTGTACTAAAATATTACTTTCTAACCACATCTCAGAAAGATGTTATCAGGTGGCTCATAGTTATTTCACACCTTGAGCTGCATGACCATATAGTCCTACAAGACAATCCTAAGGAAAATGGAGCAACAAGCCCTAGCATAGGAATAGTTGTGGGTGAGAGTGTGCATGACTACTACTACGAAGATACAGTTCTTATTCCCAGTTTAGCTCATGCTCCTGAAAGAGGAAAATAAACCATGATATATTTAAACAGGTACAGTTTTAACTTCCCCCATATTTGTGCAAGGCAACAAATAACTTGCTCCATGAAACTTTTGAAAGGGCTTTACAGTTGTTCATGCACTGAGTTAGACACAGGGGAGAAATACAAACAAGATATTCTCAAAGGGCCAAAATAACAGAAAACTCTTCTGGCAACCCCAGAAAATCAGAGAACATTGGCAAAATGTTTAGAGCATCATTCAACCAACACAAAACACATCTTAAAGCATTAACTTAACCCATTCAACTCTGCACACCCTAAGTCAGTTCAATTTTAAGTTACTCAAAAATTCCAAGAAGAGGGAATTAGAAGAAGGAGAAGAAGACAGAGAGATACAAAAGAAGAGAGGTACAAAATGAGAAACATGGCTACCAGTCCTGGTTCCAGCAGTGTTCAGCTGATAGAAATTCCAGGAGGAGGTAGGGTCAAGACATGTGCCTGCCCTACTTCTGCTTTAAATACCCCTTGGCCATCCTGGGCCCTTGCCCCAGGTGGGACTTCTGGTCATTTGGCCACTCAGGAGCTGGGTTGGGGGCTTCAGCCACAGCCACTGCCAGGCTGGGATACAGGCTCTGGGGGTGGGGGTGTGTATGGAGCAGAGCATCTCCTCACCAGAACAAGACCCAGCCTGCCCCTTCCCCTCACACACACAGAGGAAATGTTTTGAGCCATCAACCATTGCAGTCACTCACAAACTGGACCATCACTCTTTGAGAAATTTGTTTTCTCGTCAAAAGTTACATTTAGAAAATTATACATTGAAGAGACATTTTTAAAACAAGTGGGAGGTGTGGATTTGTTTTGTTGATTTTTCTTTTTTGAGTTTTAAATTATCTGTTCTTGAAATGTGTCCATGGCAGTCTTCCGGGTTTTGTTTCTGATGGTGACTGACGTGCTTGAGGGAAAACTTGGCCTATATATACTGAGCAAACTAATACTGAGCTGATACCAAGAGGGTTTTAAAATATTCTTTCATAAATATGACAGTTTATGTCTCCATTCATTAAAGTAAAAACAAAATTATGCTATGTGCAATCATGGCATAAAGCATGTACATACCATTTTGCCATAGGATAATTATGTTGTCTCAGAGAATACTTTTTTCCATCTGATATTTTTCTTGCAATGAAAGAAAATTTGTGTAAGATTGGTTTAGAAAATTTTATCTGCCAGAAAATTGCTGTTGACTGATACAATCTCCTTCACCAAGAGCAATCCCTCTTCTCTAGGACAGCACTTAAAATTACATTTCTAGGCTGAAGGAAATGTAAATGGAACAAAGTATGGCAGGGGAACAAATTTTTTTTAAAGTCATTGTAGAATCATCAAGGATTTTACAGACACTTTCACAGACCTGAAGGCAAGGAAATGGAAAGTTTACTGCTAGTTTCACACACATGCCTTCCTGCTACCCTTCCTTTGCCACAGCTGCCAAATACCATAACCATGCCATCTCAAGACAGAAACTCCAGTTCAGGCTAAATGTCTCTTCTGGTGTTAGTTTCGGCATGAAAATAAACTGATCACAGAGCTGCCATGTGCAGCAAATCCTTTCAGTCCTCAACAGCTCTCTTCATATCAGCAAACAGTAAAGTCCCGAAAAATAATTTCTGAAGGGAACATCAGTGAGTCCTCAGGAACCCCCATTTTCTTTTGCTTTGTATTTTGGGGGACAGATTTTTTTTATTTGGCACTTTTTTTGCCTCCAGACTACCTCTAAGCTGGTTCCATGGACTGAATGCCACTTAGTGGTTGTGGCACACTAGATGCACTGCTGGGCTGCATCTTCCAATTTAGGTTCATCCCAGAGGAATCCACTTCTCACCCGCTGAGACAGCTACATAACACAAACCACAGCAGAGTGAGTGGGGACAACTGCAAGTTTCCCTCCTTTATCTAACCTAAAGATGCACTCAAGATGACGTAAAAAAAAAAAAAAAAAAGCAACATTCTTGTTTCCATGAAAGTAGATTTATGCACAAAATAATTCAGCTGAAGATAGTGTTTTTTTTAATAAGAACATCAATTTAAGAACGTCTCTTAGTAGGTTAGTGAGGAGTTAATCAGACACTTTCTGTCAAGACTTTTTTTAGCTTAGTTTTTCGTTGAACCTCTGGCTGACACAGCAATGTAGGGACAGTTCTGAAAATGTCTCAGTCAATCAATATATGAACATATAAAGAGAATATGTAAGGAAGATTTCTGTGTCCTATTTAAAGTTTTGACATAGAGTCACCATTTAACATTTACCACAAACTATTTTGATCACTACTGTCAGACTCTACACGGGAAATACAAGCCATGCAAGTAGAATATTTAAGTTCTTTCTGCTGGTTTTCTGCAAACTTTATTGTTTATAATACATCTATGCATAAACACTACCCATTGTAATAGGACACTAAAGTCCACGGACCTATTTGGAGAACTGAGGCCTTAGAATTCTTAAGTACAGTATTTTCATTTTTAATTTTAAATTAATAATTTTAGTTATTAGGATGATTTTTTTCTAATTTATATAAGTGCCTGTAGCCCATTAAAAACATAATTATTTCCCTTAAATAACTAAACGTGAATTAGAAAATTAAAATATGGTTTGTCTTTCACTCTAAAACATCTGTTTCATCTGGAAAGCTTTAATTAAGGACATATATGTTCAAGCTTCCCATTTTTGCATAAGATCTATTTTAAGACATTTTAATTGCAAGCATTCTGATCATCAGCACAAAAAATTCAGTAAATTAAAGGCTAAGAGTATCTAAAAATAAAATTCCGCAAATAGAGGTCACTTCTGCATTGTTAGCTGCAAGCTCAGACTGTATTTGTTACAGGAGACAGAGATGGAGCACAGGTGAGACTCATGCATACTCCTACTCATCTGCCACCAACCATCAGGGTCTAGGAAAAAGGTAACAGGTTCAATGCTCAGCTGGTTGTTGATGATGACACCCTCCGTGGGGCTTGGATCCACTAATGAACACAGGCATTCAGGAGCCCAAACAAAAGTGACATGTGAATGGTCCAGGTGATTTTTACTCCTATTATTTATCCATTTATAGATGGGAGAAGCTCAGTGAGAACAAACAGATATCCAGGATGGATGCCACATGATTTTATCTCTATTTCAACTGCGGAAATGAATCTGTACCTTAATTACTGAATGCACTGGCAATCAAATGCCCAGAGCACCTGTGCTGGGATTATTCCTCCATCCAAAGCACAGTTCTTAAGTTGTTGTTTCAGATGCAAGCCTACTTAAAACAAACATTTTTTCCTCTCTGATCTTTTCACTAGTCAGAGTGCAAGTTTGGTGGGTTTGGACCTATAGAGATCTCCTGGCCACATATGCCTGAGGGAATGCTCAGTATGATGAACTCTTCCCTTTCTTTCCTCACCGTATCTTTTCTTTCTGCATGTGAGGGAAGAAGGTCATCTCCTTTCTGCTGCCTGCACACACAGCACACATCCATTCTGTTCAAGCCTTCTGAGCAGGGAGCACAAGTCTTGTGTTTGTCTCACCAGCTGACACTCATGCTGGGAGGAACTGCTCTTTCTGACAGCTCTGGAACCTAAAGGTGATTCTTTCTTCTTTCCTGATGTAATAAGACTGGCAGAGCACTGGCTGGTGCCCAGAGGTCTTATCTGAGAGTTAGATTTCAATTACAGCACAGTAGGAGAGTTCCAGTCACACTGGTAGGTTGGAAATCTTCATCAGTCAATAAATTGCTTGGTCACAGCCTGAAGCAGGAAGGCATACATCCTGCACAGCTATTTATTCTTCCTGTCTGTTCTCTGATTCCTGATTTTTGGGCATTCTAATCAAGATCCTTTGGTAGACCAGCAGGTATATGGAGTTTCGGCCTTCACATCCACCCAGAACTTCTTAATAAATCAAGAACCATTACAGCATCCTTGATACAATACTGCCAGATAACCTGGAAAGCATACTGGAGTAAAATATAAAGCTATAAGTGAAATTGCAGCCTCCTTCTTTAGCTCTTACTACCTATATCACAGTATGGACTGATACAAGCTAAAAACTGTCAGTGACAAAAAAGACACTTCACATTTCTATAGTAAAGGGTCCTAGAAGTGAAAACAGATTGTTTCCATACATGTTTTGAGACCATTTCATATAAATTGAGTGACATCAAATTAAATTTAAAAAAATATAAAAATAATTTTTACAACTGACTGCAGTTTCTCTTAGAGACTTTTAATCACTTATCTTCGGTGCCAAAGAAATGGTATCTGCCCCATTATGAAATCCCCAGGGAGGCACCATGCTCTAGTTTTTCACAAGGAAGACCAAGCAAGGTCACAGATATGGAGGGAATGAGGGCTGGAAGGAGTGAAATATATAGCTATGACAGACTAAGTAACTAATAGAAGAAACTACTTTCTCTTACCTATGCTGTGATTTTTTGCAGTGTTGGCATATATCACTTATCTTGCTACAAAAGATGAAAAATAAATCTTCTCAATAATGAAGACAGTCTAAAATTCACTGGGAGTGAGGCACTGTACAGCAATTTGCACTGCTTGCAATAGTTTTAAATATCTTCCTCCGGGTTAGGCTTTCATAGCACACAGCAAATTCCCATCCATTCAGAAGTGAATGTGTGACTCAAACCAAGTCAGATTTTAGCGAATTCATTTCTGAGACAAATGACCCAATTGAGTCTAATGGCTCTGTGAAGCTGCCTAGAGTAAAACACGAGTAAGGCATTGCACGTTTGAGGCCTAAGACATTAAGAAACATACTGCTGCTACCCAGTGATAGCGTCATTAATGCAGCCATTTATTGGTTTATTTTTACTTAGAACAGGAGAAAATGCATGGCCCTTCTGAGACCATGAGAAATCAACATACTTTCAGCTTCTAATAACATGATCTAAACCACTTGCTATAGTCTGCAGTGAAATCTGTTGTGGGTATGATGCCTTTCATCCTCACAACAACATTATTTCCATTTTAACAGAATTAAGCAAAGACTTCAGTGTAACCATAATTAAACCTACACTACGCTGCCTAAAATGAAAATTATATATATTAAAAAGCCAAAAAATAAAGTTCTTTAACAGCTTTTTTTTCATAATAAAGAAAAAATATAGTCACCAAAATCTGCATAAAATATTGTACAATCACCAACTTGTGGCAGCACCAAAGTTTGTCTTAAAAGGGTGTCATTGACTACACAGTCTATAAAAGTGACAAATAACACATTCCATAGATGCTTATTGGAACTCATTGATACCCTATTTTGAGATGATCCACTGCTACATATGAACGTTTTTCCCTGTAATTTTCCCCTGAGTATTCAGCTCAGCACAAGGAGCCCTTTCAGAAGCATTCTGCCTCCAGGAAAGAGAACAGCACTCCTGAAAAACAGGGATATATTAGGTCATCACCATCCCTGAACCACCAATGCCAAAACCTTTCAAAAGTAATTTATGTCTGGTTTTATTTGAGAATCTCCTTATTCATTATTATTCTCACAAGAGCTGGGCTGGAACTCAAAGAAATATCATGGGTTAATTCTGCAGGGTTCATGTGTGAAACTGTGGCTTTGGGGGTATTCCATTTCAAAAGCTGAAAACTCATAACAGTAGTAACTGGGCTCATCTGGCTTTAAAAAAAAAGGAAAGGATTTATTTCTAAAGGTATAATTGAAAATAAATAGTTTGAAGAGCAATCATTATTTCACTGAGTAGAATATAACAG
Source organism: Rhipidura dahli (assembly GCA_013399225.1). Classification (NCBI taxonomy): domain Eukaryota; kingdom Metazoa; phylum Chordata; class Aves; order Passeriformes; family Rhipiduridae; genus Rhipidura; species Rhipidura dahli. The sequence goes on from VXAC01002387.1 coordinate 215,441, forward strand.
CTTTCCCCTGCTACAAGCACTTAGCACCCACTGCCCTCAGGGCTTTATCTTACTCGCAGTGTTTATTTTTGATTCACAGTACAAGAAAATATCTCTCTGCTTCCATAAAGTTTGTTCTTCCTTTTAAGTACACCAGATCGAGTGTATAGGTGTTTTACTTGCTTGTACTAAATGTTTTATCCCCATTTTTAGGACTTTCATAGTGTCTCCAAGAGACCTAAGAAGATCTTCAGAATTCTGCCAAGGTTGTCTTAAAACGAATACCCTAACATACTGATTCAACTTCTCTTTGTGCTTCTAATTTAATACCTGACATCCAGGATAATGCAACTGGGCTTATTCATTTTGGCCACTGCATCCAATAATGAAGTTTCCAGTGCTTCCAGTGCAAGTTTCACCAATGAGAAGGAAGTCTGGGGGATTCCACATGGCCAGACATTGTGCTGTAGGAATATATTTCCAAAACCGACCCAGAAAGTGTTAGGAAGAGCTTGACTCAACCCGAACACAATGAGGTTGCTGGAACATTGCCCAAACATACCCATACTATTTATTTTTTCTCCAGGCAAGTGAATATTTCACGTCATTGACATCACCACTGAATGTCACTTAATGCAGCAGATTCCGCAGGTGTGCTCAGCATCTCAGCTTCTGAGAGCACTAAACCTTGGTGCCAACAAGTCACATAGAGGGGACTGCAGCTGACATAAACACTGAACCAGCAGCAATGAAATATTTGCAAACATAAAAGTTAACAGGGATGGTAGAGTGAAGAAAACCAGGAAAATAAAGCCATCTTCTGCCTATTATTTGCTGGCTAGACAGGGGTTTGTAAAGATTGCTTGTTCTATTTGCCTTTACAACTTGACAGTAACAGTGGTTCTCCAAGGTGGTACTGAATTAGGAGGCACTGTGTTTGTATTGTTAGAACTTTAATTGAAACAGTCAGAGGGAAATGTTTTATTACAGAAAGAGAAAGGACTTTGGTAATACGACTCTAAGGAGACTCGGTTTTAATGATGCTTAACACAATGTTTCAAGCCACACATTTCACCTACACGCTATTTCTTGTTAAATGTTGGTTGTTTAACAGCAGGCTGGCATCAGATTGCCTGCTGTGGATAGTTAGGGCTGGCTCGTGCAGCTTCTGACAGTCTCAACATTGATGAAAGACAGCGCCAATTTTAGTTCTTACAGTATTTCACTTCCTGACACTTTCTTTCTCAGGCTACTTTTGGAAACAGATGTTCTTCACATGGCAGTAGGTGCAAGCACAAACATAATCAGCTGCTAAGCTGTATGGCCTGATGTCACTTGGAACACCAGGTAAGGGACCAGGATCATAAAAAGTAGGTTCCTCTGTTCCTCGTCAGTGTTCAACACAAACTCTAGATATGGATATGAAAATACAGAAATAATGAAATGATAATGAAATAAAGACTCTCATCATTAAACCCTTTAATCACAAGTCAGCAAGTGAAAAGAGCGAGAATGATATAGAAAACCAATTTTAGCAGTATATTAGTGAGTCAGCTTTTATTTATAAGGATGTTAAGACTAACAAACATTGAATAAGCAGGTTTTTAGAAAAACCTATCAAAGTATGAATTTTCAGTTATGTTGTTTAGCTGTAGTTCAGTTATATTTCAAATCAGCTGACTATTTTTCCAAGGAGTTTTTTTTGTCCCTTATCCCACTTTGGGAATTTGCACACTCTCCATTTAGGGAAGAGGGCTTTTGTTGTTGTTGTTGTGGGGTGGCATTTTGTTGTTGGGTATTTTTTTTTCCTTTTCCTTGCAAAAAAAATTGCAGATGCTATCACAGATGAAGAAAAGATAAAAATTTTGTCTGTAGCAGATTGAAATACAAACAAAATTAGATGCAACCCATTACAAAATTACCAAGCTTTAAAATCTTCATACACAGAGCAGCAGCAAACAAATTTTAAAGCATGATCATTTTAAAAATCAAAATTGCGTCTTTGCCAAAATATACTTTTTTTTTTTTTGCCTAAATGTGGCAATGTGTGTGAGGAAGCTGTTATATACAGACAAAGGAAAGGGGACAGTTCCCAGAATAATTTCATGGACTGAAAATGGCATTTTTACCCAACTTTGCACAGGAAAAAACACTCAAGAGTTCTGCACAGTTCTGATTTTTTCCCATAGCCCCTTTCTAAAAGGCAGGTACCCTGGCAGGTACCCTGAAGGAAATGGGAAAAAGTCAAATCAGAAAAGCTGATAAGGTGATTCAATCAATCATGGGACATACTAGTAGTGATAAACAAGGTTGTCTAACCAAAACATCAACCTTCAGGAAAGAGGCAGAAGTAATGAATTAATGTAAAGCCCAAAAACCCCATGAGTTGGTATGAAAATCTAATAACCAGTTACTATATTATTGATGTTGTCTTTCTTTTCAGTACTCCAAGAGGGAAATTTGCATTTTCTGGTAGAAAGAACTATCTACAGGCAGTATATAAAATGAAGTAAAACATCTAAAAAATCCTAGCACCATCAAAGACTTACATGATGAAGTAAGCACAGCATAGAGTAATAAAAGCAAACAGCTCACATAACCAAGGTCACAGAAAGTACTTTCTGCCATGATTTTTGGTGAGTAGAGATTAAAAGTACTAAAACACACTGGAAACTAAAATTCTTTTCAGATGACTAGAAAACACACACACACAAAACCAACCAACCAAACAAACATAAAAAAAACCACCAGACCAAACCAGCCAAACAAAAACAAACAAACAAAAAACTTCAAAGGAAAAATAATAGCCAAACTTATTTAAATACGTCAAGCTTTGCATGTTTGTAATTTCATGTATGGAAGAACAATTTAGCAGTGAAAGCCCACAGCTGCCTGGATGGGCCATGTGTTTATAGATGTACACCCAAATGGAATGAGTTCTTACTGAAAAGCTGACTGAAAGTGAGCTGAAATGCATGGAGCACCTGAAAATATGAATGAAATGCAGAGCAGCAGAATTAGGATGAGAGCAAAACCCTGCACTCCACTTGTAGGTATTATTAAGTCAAACATTTAAATTAGCAGACAACAACCCCACACAGAGGACCTATCTTTTTCAAGTATTATTGTACTCATTCTTGCATAAATGGACACACAGAGATTAGAGATAACACCTATGGTGCATTACAAAACTTTCAAAATGCCTGTCTTTTCTAGCCTTCATATTTTTAATGCTTGGAATAATTACATCTTAAATTATCCCAGCAACAGATTCTCTGCAGCATTACTGGGGTGGCATTCCACATGCTAAAGAATCTGATTTTCATTTACCTTTTTTCTTCTCCTTTTATTGCTATTCTTATTTCTTCTCTTTTTTTAAAGTTACTTTTCTGTAGTTAATTTGCCCCTATTTGCTTTTTTTTTTCCTCTGAGTTCTGTTTTAAATTTCTTCTCTATTCATGCATTTGAGATGATTATCGTATCCCTTCAGTTACTATTTCCCTGATTATGTCTCCCTTTTTTGGTTGAGCCCCTCCTTTCCTCCAAAACCAAATACATAATCTTCCATTGAATTTTGCCTACATGAAAAGGGTACAATTAGACCATTTGAGCTTCTCCCACTAATTGGTCTCTTCAAATCTCCAATCTCTTTTGATAGGGTTTTTTTTTTTCCTGAGTTCCTTTCAGCAGATTCACATTTTGTTGTGCCAGCTCCAGCAGCACTAGCACACATCCGGCTAATGCAGGACCGCTTACATATTAAAAACGTGCATGCAAATGTTGAGCACAAAATAGAATGACTTCAGAACAGTTTTTAGGCAAAATCACACACCAGTGCAAATCCTCTGGAGACCACCCAAGTGTCCTGGAATTAAACTTCACCCTAGGAAACTGCTAGAAGCGAGCATGTGCTAATATAGAACGCTAGAATGGTTTGGGTTGGAAGGGGCTTAAAGATTACGTGGTTCCACCTCCTTGCCATATACAGGGACATCCTTCACCAGATCCGGCTGCCCAAAGCCCCAACCAACCTGGCCTTGAACATTTCCAGGGGTGGGGATAGATGCCTGTCAAGCAAGAGAGGCAGTGGAACAATGCCTGTTTATGTCATACCAAGGTCCAAGCTGAATGTTTCCAATATTTTACAATGATGATATACATATATAATTCATTCATTTAAGACACTCTTATTTCGCATGTCACAATCAGAGGACCCGCAATATTTAGATTTGGAAATTAGACAATTAATACGTGTACAACAAAATTGTCTTGTACCAACACCTGTTGAATTTGAAGTCGGCTCAATGACTCCAATTTGAAGGGTTAAAACATCTTACACTGTCAGGTAAGGAAAGAGGGAACAGCCTTCTTCAGAATCAATTTGACCAATCTCTTGAAACTAGTCCAAAGTATATTTGGATGAAAATGAGCTTAAAATATAACTGACTGATAAGGGTACATCCATCCAGAGAGAACAGTAATCCTGTAATCTCTGTAATCCTACATTTAGGTATTCTTAGTTTGGACATACCAAAGCCACTAAAATATTCCAGTTTGGTGTGTGCCAGGTGAAACCTAGAGCCTAAAACCATCTCTGGTCACCATGGACCTGTGGACTTCTGCATTTCTGCCTGTTTGACTTCTCAAAGAAAAATTAATTCTTCTAGTAATAAGCAAAGTTTCTGTGATACATATATTCTCCACCCTAACCTTGTGCCATCTCCAGGTAATTCTCCATGCTGATTTGTCCTAGTCTGACATCTCTGTGTGCTGGGATTTAGGCTAACCTTTTACATTTCCCTAATGGATGCTTCATAGAATCCAGTCAGGGATTTTGTTAATTTCTTTCCCAATGGTGAGGACATCTCAGCTTCAAGGGATTAGGAAAGAATGAGGAAATCAACAACAGGTGAATTAGAAGTGGATCAGACAACTTCCACATTGGAAAAAAATGTTAATGATAAAAGCTAAGTTTGATCCTCATGTTCATGCATGCTTTCAAAATAGGATTTGTCAATTGCAGATGCAAAGCAGTTTCAATTTCATATTAGTCATTTTGTCTAGTTTATATTCTGAAACATTAAAGCTGCATAAATGACCTGCCAAGTATTGATGTAAGCTTATTGACAAAACAGAATGCTTTACAGTAAGGGCATCATCTCACGAGGCTCCAGACAGTGACTCTGTAATTACTGCTTCAGCCTGTGCACATCAGATCTCTAATACACTACACAAGGTTCACCAATTTTTATTTTTTTCAAATAGCTGATTTACATAGGAATAGATTACCTGAAACCAATACTCTGAGAACATAACCAGAATTATTCTAAAATGATCAATTATACTTCTTTCACTAAGGTTTAGAAATAAAGGGTAAACTTGGCCATTTCTTTATAAATTCATCAAATCCTTATGCAGTAGTATAGAGATCCCTCCCACAACCGTGGAAAGACACAGCAGTGTAACAAAATAACCTAAAAAAGAAGAATAAGAGGATAGACCTTTTCCTGGCATTCCGTGTAAAATGAGTAAACAAGCCTCTGTATTAAGACAGGAGATCAGATTTAGCCAAAGCTCCCATTTAGGACTGGGCAGGTACAGAACAATTAGTTATGTCACAAGGAAGGGCAGAGAAAAAAGTAACAGAAATCGATACCAGATCCAACTAGACTTGCCTATTTTAAATCCATTAATTATGTCTGTATTTACTCTTTTTTTTGACTTTCATTGTCATCTTGTATGTTTTCTCTATATTTCCACTTGTCTTCCACTATCCTTGCTTAGCACATTGCATATTTATTTTATAAATGCTACTTTCATTATGCTCTTTCTTGATAAGAAAATCAAGTTTAAAAAAAAAAAACAATTTAAAATCTTAACTGTTTTTACTCATCTGTGAAATGAGATGAGTAAAATAAACAATTTTATGCAAGCTTTTGGGAATGGATATTACATTTACCTCTTTCATCAGAGAAAACATCCCTAACAACTGGTTTGTCAAACATGTATATTTTTGCCTGGTTCTGGTTGCTTGTTGGCCAACAACTGCATAAACCCGCCTCAAACACAGAGAACAGAGCACAAATTAAAGACCCAAAGGTTTCATTCATGCTGCTTGCACAAGAATGACCACTTTGAAAATGAACTCTGAAGACTGGCTTAGCAGTTAAGGAGTTGTTCCATGAGGATTCATTCCCCTATACAAAGAACAGGCATAACATGGATCCATATCCATAAATGCATTGCTCAATAATCCATCATAACTGTATCACTGGCATTATCTTTTGAATTGTGCAATCTTTGCTCAGTTGCTGTTTCAGAATGTTTTTACTCAGAATTCCTTCAGGTTTTTATCCCTATTAATATTCATCTAAAAGAATGATGTCTTTAAATACCGATAACTGTCACTCTTCATCCATAATTTATGAACCTCTTCTTAACACAAAATCCATAGGTATGACTTTTTGCTCCTTGACTCCAAAAATTAAAGCCAGACAAAGCTGTAGTGAACAGCATAGGAATGTAACTGTCATTATCTGCAATCTCAAAGACATCTGCTGTTTAAATGAAGTTCATATTTTTTCACTTCTGGGGCAAAATGCTATGAAAGGCACCCTGTGGTTTCAAATCAATTTTATTTACTTTATTTACATTTTAACAATGTTTGACAAGGTAAACCTCTTAAGAAATATTGTATCATTTATGAGAAAGGCCACTGAACCTTAAGAAAGTAGATAAACCGAACCCATATAAAGGGTTCCTTCCAAGGGGTGTTTTTCTTTAAGTTACTGTTGTCATTCAAAAATATGGCTTTGTTCTTTGTTACGTGGAGACTCGATTTCAAAAGAAAGAGTAACACAGAAATATAAAAAAGCCTTACTCAAATAAGGATGAACATGTGCCTGGATAATCAAACATTTCAGAGAGAAGGCCGAAGTCTAGTCTGTAAATCAAGCCAAGAAACTTTTTAGAGGTGCTTCTTAATAAAGACACAACTTAATTACAAGTTAAAAGATGTCATTCCTGTTGGTGTTTTCCAAATCTGAAGAGAAAATAGAGGAGGTTATATGGTGTCAATGTTAACTAAAAGTTAACACTAATTTCAGAAGACAAGGAAGGACACTAAGCACAAGTAAATGAGCCTTCACAACAGTGTCCAGTATGTATGAGATTGCTTATATATGCAATCACGTCTAAAATACTAGCACAAAAACTAAGAAAATTATTTACTCCTGCATGAAATTCCACTTTCATAAATGCAGATGGTCATGGAGGACTAGACTCTGCAAAGATTTGTACTGCATTTCCCAAGAAAAGCCACATTACCTCACATCTACACAGCAGCACAAAGGCATGCAGCACAGAGATCCACAAACTGACGGAGACCCAAACAAATCAGTCTACACTTTTTAGCCCAAGAAGCACCCACAGCCACGTTCTCAAAGCACCAAAACCCAGTCTATAAAGCCCTGCCTCCTGGAGCTGTGCTAACACACACACAGACCCCAACCCAAACTGGCATTTCTTAGCCCAGAAAGGTTTTCCTATCTACAAACTATCCATATTGATCAATATCAACACACAACTACTGTTGTCGTAGGAAAGCAGAAAGAAAAACAGTTCAATACCAAGCTGTCAATTTCAACATCCTTCATTTTGTTACCATTTTCATGGTATTTACTATCAGGACTTCGGGTAGTTGTGTTTTTCTATAATTCTTTCATGGTAACATAAAATCATGACAACTGATTTAAGTTCTGCAGCTCTGGTTTACAGGCTGGATTCTCCTTTCAGCAGGAAAGCTTAACTTGGAAATCAGGATATAAATTTAGAATTTGTGCAGGTTTTAAATAAAATCAAATGATGAAATCTGCTGTCATGCTCAGCAACAAAAACACAGCTTGAATACAGTAAGAGAAGGGCAAAAATCCAGGCAAATCAGATATTTTACTAATATAATCAGTCTCCTAAACTCTTGATTTTTCAGTGACACACAAAGTTGTTAGGTTTCCTGACCATGCTTTATAAATAGGGATAAAGATACTGCATACAGACCAAGCACCTACTTTCCAATGCAAACTGTGCTTAATATACAGAATCTCAGCACAGTAAAACTTGGTAAATCTGAAAAACAAAGCACTGACCAAGAAGATGCCATTCAGTAATCCTGGTGCTATGACTTAGGGTTTTGGCGGTATAGTGGGTGGATATTATCACTAGGCTTGTATATGGTAAAAAGGCAAATTGAAATTTTATAAATGGGCTTTAATTTGCAACAAGTGGCTGAATGGTATAGCCACAGATCCTTTCTTTATCAAACATTCATTTAAAATGCTGATTCTTAGGTAGATCAAGTAGCTGCAGAGTGTTACTTTCATGACTAGAATGGTGTGTTTTTCCTGCTGCTGGTTTCAGGATCTCAAATTTAAATAACACTGTGTTACTCTGAAGCTTGCCCAGTGTTTCCTCAAATGTAATGCACAAAGACTTCTTAATGAAAAGATTAAATGACACATTTTTCAATCTCTCTCAAGACAGTTCTTCTTTGAATTCAGAGATGACCAAGCTGTCAAAAAGGCATACTCTGCAGCTCATGCTAAACATGTACAAATCACATCCTGAAAGGCTATTTTTACAGACACACACAGACACACACACATAAAATCAGCCAAGTTGTTCCAACAAGGCTTGCATGAAGCCAATTTGTGTGATGTGCAGTGATAACTCATCCTATTAAATGATTCAGGTTGATCTTTAAAAAGAAAAAGCCCCCCACATTCAGGGTAAAGAAAGTAATTTTTTATACTTAAGTTACCTAACCTGGACATTCCCCAGATCCCACTGTCTAGTGTGGGAATAAGGCTTACAGTATGGATTTCTTACTCTGTTAAAATCCAGAGATTATTAAGCACTGTTGAGAAAACACACACGTAGAAATGCATAACCAACTGAAATACAACTGGATGAAAAGCAGGCCTCATAGTGGCCTTTCATGCTGTTTATCAATTTACAAAGTCTCCTCATCTCACTTCACCAGCATAAAATTACTTTATACATTTTGGTAGACATATGCTCAATCACTATTTCAGATAGAAATAATATTTTTTCTTCATATTGTAACAGAAGGGAGCATTTACCTGGCCAGCATCAACAAGTACATGATGATTTCATGACATCTCTGAAAGCCTGGTGTGAAGGATTATCATGTATCATTATCAGTAGCATGACTGTCATTGATTGTAACTGGTTTACCAGACCTGTAGCAGTGGTTAAGTGTAAACTGGCTCTCTTTGAATTAATATCAGTATAACATGAATTTGTCTAAACCAGAATCCAAAAGTGTGCCTGCAATTCTTGCTGCCTTATCCGAGCAAGGTTTGATTATCTGGGCTGTGGGTGAAATTCAGCTTCCATGTGATCTATTTGAAGTATATCATCTACAGCTGAGGGTCTCACTGCTGCAATTGCCCTCATTCCTGCACTGGCCAAACAGCAGTAACTACATCTACAACAGCTGGAATTGCAGCTCTGCCCTGCAGCCAGGCTGTAGCCTTTGGTTCCCTGACTGCAGTGGTCCATGAGCAGCCCCCTGACTGACCTCCCAGGAGCTGCCAGCACAGCAGGCTTCCATCAGGGAGCAAGCAGCAGGGTCACACTCCTGGTAGTTCCTATGGCTCCGGTGCCTCAGGGCACCACTTATAGCAGTGACCCAGAATCTCAGGAAAAGGACCACTTCAACTTAAGTGATGCCTTGCCCGTTGTTTTAAGCTGACATCAGACACTGAAGCATTCCTGGCTGTAAAAAGCAGAATCATCAGATTAACGATTTAGTAGCAAAGCAAACTATTTAGTAGCTGTTTAGCTCTACGAATCCAGGTGCACTACAAAGCCTGAAAGACATGCATCAACGATGAAAAGAACTGGGGGGAAAAAAAGCTGCCTTCCTCTACAGTTGTAGAGTATACCTGAATGCAGTCAGTAGCAAGTGCTATCTCCAGACCTGTTTGTTTCCACTCTGTTTCACAGTTTAGAAAACACTTGAGTTTCCTTCTGCTCTGGTAAATTGATTTTGGTACAGCATGAGGGGATGTGTTCTGCTTCCAACCATAAACTTAAAGAAATAGTACACATCTCCTTACACTAAGTAAAGTTTCCACCTGTAGGTGATGAAACTATTTTTCACACCTGCTGAGCAGACATATATCTCATAAGGCTTTAAGTCATAAACTGGTGCAATTCAGCAAAAGCAAAAATAAAATGTAATATTTTTAAATATATTATTTTACATGTGACTCAGGTGTTCCTTTCCAAAGGTTATCTGTAGTTTTATTTACTGTTTTAATATTAAGCTTTCTCCTCGTCACTCATGTATGCTCTGCTGTTATCAAGAGACTTGAGTCTTGGTAAAACCCCAAAACACATTACATCTGAAAAATGCAAAGCAGCTGTCTCTCCCCTTCCCCTGACAATAAAGGGCATTCTAGAAGAAGAGCTGCATTAAAAGCTCAGATCTGAATCTGAGCACAACTGAAAGACAGCTGTTAATATTTGGCTGTAGACTGCTACAAAATTATCTTATTTGCAAAGCTTGTTATGTGGTGAGACAGATAAATGATAACACCATGACACAGGCAGAAAGCTTTATTCTACACATATCTGGGTCTGACTTCAAATATGATATTCAATATGCAGCTCTGAACATATATTCATAATCATTCACTCCAAGCAGTTCTGCACATGCAGCATTTTAATAGGGGGAAAGCAGTACTAAACTATTTCCCTGTATAATGGTACAGAAACAAATATTTTAACATTCAAGTGGAATAAAGTGCTCAGAAAAGAAATGGCTGGCAAAAAAATAGCTCATTTCTGGCAAAGGCATTTCCGGCCAAATGGGAAAAACTTCTGCCTGTCAGTCAATCAATCAGCACATCGTTTATATTAAGGTGGTGATAATATGGCTTTCAAGAATAGGAATCTAACAAACTAAAAAAAAGATTGTATTCATTTTCCTTAAAAAATAATAACCTCCAACAAATAAGCACAAAACTTATCTCTATCAAGTCCAAAATGGAAAAACTGTTCAGAAAGAGTATCTGATATGAATTTGGTCAGTATAATGAAGTAGAAATAAATGAGCCAGATGAGAAGTGGGAATTAGGTACCACAGGTCTGAGTTGGAGGAGTTTATTATCATGGTTTCTTTTGTTAATTCCCTAATTAACATAGTTGTGCAAATACAAAATGAAGAACGGAAAAATTTTCTGCATAGACAGTCAGAATTTTCCAAATTTAATGCTAAGAAATTGATTGCAAAGCTGCATATTTATCACTTTGACCATAGCAGTCTCATTTTAAAGCCCGTATCCTGCTTTTGGATGAGACAGCACCATGCCAGCTACTAGAAAGAACATTAAGTCTGTGTTGGATTTAGGACATTGATAACACACTGGTGTTTCAGCTGTTGCTCAGTGCCTACCCCAAATCAAGGACTCTTCATTTTCCCTTACTCTGACAGTGAGGAAAAGGACAAGAACCTGGAAGGGAACTTGGCCAGAGAAGCTGACCTGAACAGGCCAGAGGGCTATTCTGTGCTCAGGATGTTGCCTGCTGGGCTTAAACCACAAAAATCAGGTAAGCACCCACAGAAATGGACAGCTGTTAAAAGTTCAGTGCCCAGAAAACAAAGCAATTTTGATTTAAATTCCTAAATTTGAGCTTGATGCCGGGCATCCGTGTTTGACAAATTTGGTCCATAATTATCTTCCAGCATGAAAAGCCCAGGAGATAGGCTGTTCCACAGGAGATTGTTCATTATGTCCTCTGCCATGCACTGGGGAGAAGCTGCACACCATAAAGATGGTTTAGGAATAGAGCTGCTCCCCATGCACACTGCAAGCAACTTGCATGTAAAGATAAGGAACTCAAACTTGAGGATTTGAGGAAGAAAGGGCAGGGCAACTTGAAGTGCTTCCTCCTCTTCCTTTAAGAACAGGCTGTTATCCCACCTTCCTCAGGGATGGTGACCAAGGTCAGCCTCAGGGTTGCTGCCTCAGTCTAGCACCAGGCAGCCCCCCAGGGCACATGCAAGGGGATATTTATATATTTATAATATATATAAATTTATATATTTATAATATATTTATATATATTTATAATACAGCAGGTACAAGGTCTGACATTTACCTCATGTGCAACCCTGTGCTCACCGCTGAAACGTGCAGTCACTGGGCTCAGCGTGCTCTAAAAGGCAAATTATTCCAGCAGGATCTTTTGTCATGTGTGCTGTTCCTCTCTCTGTATTGTTACTTTACAATTTTAACTGAAAGTCCACTGGAAGTTTCTTTCAGTTTCACATTAAAAAAACACATTACTCTATTTTTGATCAGCTATATCTCCATCAATACAGATAAAAACACGCTCCCCTTGATTCCCCAAGAGAGGATCACAGCTAAAATGAGACAAAGATTATTCTAAATGGTGGCACAAACCCCAAAAGAAAACATGCCTTACAAATGAGTGCAGCAGCTTTTAATTTCTGCATTGTGCAATCAAGCATACACATTCTTGTCTGATGAAGAAGAATATAATCACCTAGGGGTATGTCAAAAATAACTGCTGCTTTTCCTTTCCTATCCTTTCTTGGGAGAGCAGAGTTTGGTGAGCCAATCAAGAAATTAAAACTGACATTTCACAAACTGATTGTCATGTTTTGGGGATTTTTTTATTGGTGGATTTTAATTTTTGGGTTTTGGGGTTTTTTTTTGCATGCCTATTTAGAGTACGTATGGCTATCAGGCAAATACACTGAGAATTTGACACAGCCTGCACAGCAGTATCTGAACTAATCCTGAAGAAAATTAATTCCCTGAAATAATAAACCAAGAAATCTCAGGAGGTCATTGTGCTGTCTTACATCTTCTATTGCGAACTGAATGCTTTAAAGTCTGATATAAACAATTTCAGCTGCCTACATTCCACTTTTAAAAATTACATACTCATCAGTTAAAAGAAATTTCAAGTTCATCTTATTTCAAAACACAGCCTGATGTAGGGAGAGCAACAGAGCTGTTTGGGTTTTGGTGCATGGGTTTTGTTTTCCTTTCTTAGCTTTCACCCATTATCAAAATAATTATTTTGCAACCATTCCTTAATGTAGAATGGGATTTTCTCACCCTCCTCAAATAAAATGGCCCTAAACTGAATATCATATTTTTTTCTTGATCCAGTATAGTACAGAGGAACAAGACAATTTGGGTATTTTAAATATTCATTCCCAAAGCAAATTGTATGGTTTGTTGCCTTGGTTGTGCAATAGCTATGTTTACAGAGACCCAAATTCAGCAGTCAGCTCCAGGACTCTTGACACCTGTTTCAGATTTAAATAAATTACTTCAGGTTACACTACTGCAACAGCTGAAAATCTGGTTATTGCTTAAGTTAGTTTAATTTCCAGAACAGTTAATTTTGAGAACAAATCTGTGTAAGCAAACCAGCCTTGTCCTATAAATCCCTGAAATATGAGGAAGGAAGTGTTTGTACAACTGAATTTTAATCCTTGACACTAAGCCTCCACATACATGCATTAATTCTTCCATTATAAAGACTAACTATCAAGATGACAAGGGTCTGAGATAAATATTACTATTTTTTCCATTACAAATTATATCTTCCCCAAGGATACTGCCAGACTTTTAAAGAATTATAAAGAACATTTTCAATACCTGCTTATTAACAGCTACATTGAAATTTATGATAGAAGGGACAGTTTCCTACGTTTTGCACTCCTGTATTCATTCCACTACATAGGAAAAAAACCCACAACAGACTAGAAACCCCTAAATATTCCAAAAATTCTTCCCAGATACTCATACTGATAAAAGTTCATGGAATCATAGAACATCTCCTGTTGGAGGGGACAAATGAATATCACCAAATCCCATTCCCTGTAAAGTTAAAGTAGGAAGTATTTTTTTTTTAAAACTACAATGAATGAAAGACTTTATCAGCCATTAAAGAGAAATTAAAGAATCTGAAAATTAAATTGTATCTTGGTGGGTATCAGGAGTTCCTATACCAGTAAATAGTATGGTAAATCAGTAACTCCATGTGACATTAGCAAATTTGCTACGTTTTACAGAAGTCACATTGCTAAACACCAAATGAAAGAACACAGAATGGTTACAGGGGGTCATCTGGGCCAACATCCCTGCTCAAGAAGGGTTAGCCCATAGCTCAGGACTGTGTCCAGTCAGTTTTGGAATATCTTCAGTGAGGGAGATTCCACAGCTTCTCTGGGCAATGTGTCCCAGTGGGAGGTCACCTGCAAGGTCAAGTTCTTCCTCAAAGAAGTCAGGATTTATTTAGGTGTATAAGACTTAGAGAATCAGCTGCTCACTTTCTCTCCTGTTGCAGAAATACTACCATGATATTTCAATTCAGTGTAGAAATATTTAAAGATGCATATTTTGCCTTGCAAAAATTTGATGAAGTGCATGTGTTTGTACTGGTAGAAATGGAATCGTTTACCTCACGATTTTGTAGAACCACAAGTCATGTAAGATTACCATCATCTTCCTTCTGACACATCTCTAAATTCTCATGTACCTCAGTAGTTAATATTTGCTTTGTGTTTCAAAAACCTGATTCTGTGAGATGGTTTCTAAACATGGTAAATAATTCAAGATGCTGCAAAGGCTGCATGTGGAAAGGTTCACATGAACCTTGAAAACTCTTTTGTTGCATTATTTAGTATAGTTATAAATGTCAGGTTACTGTTCATAGAGATATGTCTATTTATAATGGCATTTTCAGAATAATGTTTGCAAAAGTTCATATGAGTATTCCTCTCAGTGCTGCTAAACTCAGTGTTGGTTCTTTTATTTCTCCTCTTTTTTTAATTTTTCAACATGGCAGGTGCCTCTAAAAGAGATGCAGAGCTAAAAAGAGAACAAAGATGAAACATGTTCTGTGTCAGGTCAAACATGTTCCAGAGCTGTACAATTGTTATTGCCATTGTCTGTCTTAGTTACACACAGAAGCTCTGATCAAGCAACAGCATTCTCCACTGAGCTCTATGCTGCACAGCTACAATTAAAAAAACAAGCAAACAAAACAACTCACAAAAAAAGGAAAAAAAAGAAAAATCCAAACTCTCTGTTCTAAGGAGCCTTCCCCCAAAATGCAAGAACAAGACGGTAAAGACTGTGAAAGATAGTGAAGATACTGACATTTTAGAAAAGGAAAAATGAAAAAACCCCAATATATTTGCCAGGATATATCCAAGTGGCATGGGGAAGATTTTATTTTTTATTTAATTAACAACTATGAAGATATGAAGGAAAAATAAGTCAGAACAATCACTTGGTATTAGTTTCAAAGTACTTGTCTTGTGTTTTCACACTGAAATCCTTTTTCCAGATTACTGCATAGCTGACTTACCCTTACAATTTCTGATCGCAAGAAAACCTGATTCATTGAATATGCCATCTGAGCCACCATTAAATTGACATTTGGGTTAAAAAGTGGCAAACAAAGAGGAGGTGAAGAGTTAAAAAACCCCCATCTGTTCTTTAGGGTTGCTCTACACATTCATTCAAAACATTTGAGCTTTTATGATTTTTTTTTTTTTTTTTTGCTCAACAGCAATTTCTCACAAGATAGTGAAACATGCTTTCATAAAACAACAGATCAGAATAAATTAGTTAAAATAAAAACTCATTCCCAAGCGGGTATCATACCAGACAAACTCTTTAAGGAACAAGCCATCATAAATAACCGGCTGTAACATCTTACTGACCACTTTCCCATGTTTTGCAGCACCACAACTCAAGTGTCTTGATATTGCATGAAGCACCAAGAGAGGGAACGCCTACCTACAGCATGTAGTGTTTCACACAGATCTTTCCTAACTTTACACTCTGTTGGCCCAAGGCACATGCTTAATTGGAGTACAGTGAGAACAGGAAAGATCACAGAAGCATAAAAAATTATCCAGTTATCCAACAGTGGCAACGCCACAAATCTTTAGAGGAGTCTTGCAATACAACTTCCTTTTCTTCCAAGAAAAAAGGCTTTTCTTTATACAGAATATAAAATTATTTCATACAAGAGGTAAAAACGATTATCATAACTTTTTTTTTTTTTTAAACAAAGCAATTTGGAATAATTGCAAACAGAATATTACACCAGCTTGGGATTTCAGACTCAGTTTAGTTGTTACGCTATTTAAAATAGAATTGATTCATAGAAGAAGAAAAAACCACTGTCATATATTAGTCACAGTGAAAATTTTTGTTTCTAACATCTTTCTCATTCTAAAGCAAACAGAACAGATATTTTGAAGCCTTGCATTTTTTTATTACAGATACTTATGAAAATCTAATGTTAGGCTTCAATTTGAAATTCTACCTGCTTTATTTTTCCTACCATTATATTTCTTCATGACATCTCATTAGAGCATGGTAATTTAATGCAGTCCATTTCTTTTATTTAATTTCTGCTATTTCAATAAGTTACAGCTGTTGCCAAATAGAACTGAAGGAGTTTTCTTTCTTTTTGTCAAAGCATTTTCTATTTATATTTATTTGCCACAATAAATCAAACTTCTTTTAAAACAAATACTTTCTTCGTATGACCTACTAAAAATTTTTTGATCAAAATACCTTCTCTTGATGACAGTTTTTCCAAGGAAAGAGTTCTTAGCTATATAACTCATAATCTACACATAGAACACAAGGCACAGATGTCCCAGGAAATGTCTTCCAAAAAATGTTCAGGTTCTGCTTGTTTTAAAAATGAAACAAAAATTTACCTAAATGACAAAAGGCAAAAACTAGGAAGTTCTAAACAGGTCAATCATCCTTTAGCCTGGCTCTATCTGTGATTGGAGAGCCAATGAAGTCAACGTGTGATTTATCCCTGTGATGTAATTTGCACTATAAACCGTGAATTGCTATCTACTGAAAAACACTGGAGAAGCAGTGAAGCTCCTAAAAGCAAAATTATTGCAAGTAGTAAATATGACAAATAAAATAAGTCAAGTTCTAAAATACTGACACTGGATGTATTCTTTAGACATTTATAAATTCCAGCAAATGTAGTCTGACACCAATTCTACTCCAGAAGTCTGAGCAAGGCTTTAGCAGTTAATAAAAACATGAAATAGTGTGTGAATAATGTGAATGAAAGTCTTTATTCCAACCAGACTCTTAGCAAGTTCACAAATTTCACAGTCAAATCCTTTGTCAGAATTTATAACAATTATTTATTGCTTACTCTTATCTCCACTCCAACAACACAGAACACTTACATATGTTTGCCCAGTGATGTATTTCAAGTGTCCACTGGCCAGAATTTGATCCAAAACATTTTAAGGACCTTTCAGCCTCATAAACTATCAGCTTATCTCAAAGCCATCTCAACCTTCTCCATTATGAGCAGGATCCCCCACAAAGCCCAAGGTGTGATGCTCCTTGAAGGCACTGCCATGTGACTGAGAAAATTCACTTCTAAGTACTTAGGAATGCTTTGCACTCTTGCTTTGGTATTTAAAAGGCTTGATGCTTCATACCATTTACTAACACTTATCAACTACTTTAGAAAGATACTTCCCAAACCTATCAACACTTTTAACACCAGAAATCATAAAATAACCCCAAAAACCTTGCTGCTGACACAAATTTGCCCTCTATTCTGACTACTACTCTCTACAGAAGAATTAAACATCCATCTCCTACTTCAGAAACTGTACTTATCAAAAATATTGTTCATTTTCTCACAAAAGATGATCGTGGATAGAAAAATTTAACAGGCAGACTAGATTAGAGTCATTTAAGTGAAGCCTCTAAAAAAGGGTGACAGATTAAGGTGTACTCAGTAATTCTCTGAAGTCCAAATGTTAAAGGATTCCTAACACTTAAAGAGGATGAAAAACCAACTCATGGCATATACACACTGAAAAGCCTCACCTGCTTCTAAGCTGTGTACGACTTTCTGTCTTGGCTGAGAGAAATACAGAATTGGGAAAATCAGAAGTTTGCTTGCCTTCACCTACTAGTCCCAGAAAACACTGAAGACTCAAAACAGTAAAGGAATAGCTAATAAATAACTTCGAATTGCTGCTCTTAGCTTTTAAATATGGGAAAACATTTATTCTGTCAACCAAAACTCAAATTTGAAGAGCAAATGAAATATTAAAACAACAAAGCATCTCATTCTACAGACATCCAGTAAAATATGTCTTCCAAAACAAAAAAACCTGCTTTTGCTGAATTCTTCTCAGTAACAAGCACCATCAATTTCAAAAGAGTGCCCCAAAACCAGCTGGGTTTTCTTTTTTTAAATCAATCTTCTGAAACAATTTAAACATTAAAAAAGAAAAAGTCAACTCCCTCTTAAAGCTCTATGACACTTCACAAAAACATTTTAAAACTCTATGGTTTAGAGTTTTTCATTCTACCCTGGTTTCTAACAGGACACACTCATTTACATTTTCAACTTCTATCTGTCTTCTTAAAAGATAATTTTTTTTTCCCCTCAAGGTGAAAACAGTTTCCTCTACCCCTATCAACTTCAACAAGAAAAACAGCAAGTTTCCACAAAACTCATTAGCAGTCTAAAAATGCTGGCAAAATAGGACCAAAGTACCTATAACTGAAATCTATGTTAACCACATTTTTCTATCTTCATACTTCTATGTCAAAGTTATTCTTTGCTAAAACTGGAGATAAGAGACACCTAGTCTCAGCAGAGCTCCAAAAGGCATGGGAAATGGAAATTTCAATTGAATTGAACATTTTAAGGTAGTTTTCTATGAACTAAAAAGGAAGTGGTTTGAGTTTTTTCCCTTCCATTTCTGTTTCATTACTCTGCAGTGCTTTGGATTCTAAAGGGGAGAGAAGAGAAAAATCTTTGGTGTCCTCAGTTCTCCCACCCTCTTTAATTTCATCTGTGACTTTAATTATATTTCTTCTCATAAGCTTGTCTTGACTTTATTTTATTTTTAAAGAGGTAAGAGCTTGCAGCAAGTGTCCCTAAAAAACTCTTTCAGCTCTATTTTTAATGCACACAGTAAAGTCAGAAGCATATATTTAAAAATACAAAGAGTAGCTGATTATTAATTCCAGTTAAACTTAGAGAGAATCACTGATCAGAATTATATTAATTAATTTTATATAATCAGTGTTTTTCTATAAGGGCAGCTTTGTGAGAACTTACAGTCTGTGAGACTTTGCTTAATGTTAAATCCTCACCTTTTGTGCTTGCACACTTTACAGAATTGTTGGAAAAATGTAGACAAAAGTAACAATTAAACTTCCGGTATATGGATGAGCTAAAATGGAACTGCTTCCTTTTGAAATTTAATTACTGCTTTAGATTTGTTAAAGAGGAAAAATGTTTATTAATCTATGTGCAAAGTTCTCTTTAAGGGTAACCATTTTATCACTGTGCAGCACGATTCCAAAACACAATTCAGCACTTGACAGCTTTTGTTAAGCTTGGTTTTGATAACTGGATACAGAAGTGGCTTTTGGCCATTTGGATGAAACCCTTCTAGTTTCATGAAGCTTTTGAAAGTGATCAAATTTAAACACATCACTCATTCTGCTGAGCCAGCTTGACAGTTTTGATAGCCCATTGCTGTAGTTTATATTTCATTTTTGAAAGATTTCAGTAGACATCTCAGAATTAGACTACCTTGGAATCTTGAGTTCCAAGGGGCTCTGTCTTTGATCTCAGGTCATCATTTCTTAATGCAAACAACCCACAGAAAGACTTCTCATATTAAATATGAACGTCTGCAGTACTATTTTCTCTCAGCTTTCTCATAATAATATAAATAATAACCACCTTGGACAGCTCAAGAGGCAGTTCTGTGAATTACCAAGAACTCTTTGTTTGAATAAAAGCAAGTCACCAATAGCCTCACAGAAAACAAAGTTGTTTGCATTTTATTACAAAGAAAGTGAAAGACAAAAGCATATTGGAAAATCTCTCTGTTCTTTTCTCATTTGAACTTGTTATGGTGATGCTCTACTGCCAAACACAAAGAAAGAAAGTATCTAATACAAGCAGTCAGCAACCACTTCACTAGGGTACACAGAACCCAAATACATTCACAAACTGTTTAACTGTTTCCTGAACCATCAGCAAACAAAATCCCCATACTTTAAAATGTGCTACTAAATAAAATTACCATCAAATTTGGTCAGGAAAAGTTATTTTTTAGGCACCCCAGAAAGGTGGTCTGCTGCCCTTTCTGTTGGTTTTGGTTTCTTTGGGGTTTTGGGGGTTGGTTTTGGAAGGAAGGAGCAGGGTGTTTTCTTTTTAAGTCTTTATCTTCCCCCAACCTCCCCACCCATATTTAGATTAAATTTAAGCAAGCACTAACTTAAACCCTTGCACTGAGAGGTGAAAGTGGCACTTAAAGATCCTTTCCCTCTCCTAAGCCTAAGAACAGTATAAACCTTATTTACAGAGAATCATAGAAGGATTCTAAAAGGGCATATGCCACACCATTCTGTCCCATCTTTTCCCCCTTCCAATCAAAGGAAGTGAATGATGCAGAAATTTTTATCAAAAGAGAATCTATTCTTTCCTACTTCAGTCCTTCCCCCACAATAAACACATAGCCCTGGGTTGATGAGGGGAGTGTGTTACCAAATTATGTCCTCCAAATATTAATGGTGTTATTACCAGCAGATGATTACACAAATCTACAGGAAATGCTACCAGTAGCAAATCCTACTTCTATTCACCAGCAAATTATAGAAACACACATTTAACATTTTTATATTTTTAAGTTTCAGCTGTATCTGGTTAAGATATCATTATCAGTAAATCCTTAGTGGATAATGTGGCTGTGTGATTATGGAAGTCATGTTTTGCTATGAGAAACCAAAACAATGGGGCAAACCAGAGGGACTAGCAGCAACCAGATTCAGCCTATCATGAAAAATGTCTTGGCAGAAAATGTTAATTATAGGAAAGAAGTAATAAAATGACAATCCCAAACAATTAGACAGTATCCATACTAAGAGCAGAAAAGGAGAGGATCTGTCAGCATCCCTGGCAGATTTCTGGTTTGGATTACACCAATGATTCTATTTTCCCCAGAAAGAAAAAAAAAAAAATAGAGGTGACAAGGCATTTTCAGGTCTAAGGGGCTATGGTTTGGGAGAGTTTGAGAGTGTGAGCAAGTGTGTATGTGACTTGTATTTCAATTTGATCTTCAGTTCAGTAGACAGTCTCCTGGGCATCAGTATTTTGTCCCTCTTGCAATGCATCTACAGCATGAGAGATAGAAGTAAGCAAAGATGTTACAAATATTTGCAGAAAACCCCAAGGTCTTTGTGCTTGTGTTTGTGCTCGTGTGTGAAACAGAAAACTCAATGTTTTTTAAGTAAAATGCATCATTCTAATGCTCAGGGACATTCAGATAAGTAGACTTAGGTGTGCCTAAAATTTCTAATGTTGGATTTTGCAGCACACAGAAACTGGAAATCAAAGAATCAGAGAAGCTCAAGCTGGCAGGCACCTCTAAGGATCACCTCACCCCACCACCCTGCTCAAGCGGAGTCACCTAGACCAGGTTACTCAGGGACACATTCCTAGATGACTTCTGACTACCTCCAAGGATGGAGACTCCACAAACTCTGGCCAAGTTGCTGCAGTCCTTGACTGGAAAGAGGAAGAAAAATGGGTGGTTTTTTTGCACGTATATGGATTTCTTGTTTTTCAATTTGTGCCCATTGTCTCTTGCATGTCACAAGATACCCTGAGACGTTTGGCTCAGTATTCTTCACTCTCCCTGATCTAATTATAGACATTGATAAGATCCCTGCAAATCTTTTCTTCTTCAGGGTAAACAGTTGCAGCCTCTCTTGAATAGATCTGATTCTCTTATCCCTTCAACTTTTCCTACACTGGACTCACTCCAATATATCCATGTTTCTTCTGTAGGGCCCAACACTGGTGCGAGCACGCCAGACGCATTTCACCAGTGCTTTTTGGAGAAAAGGGGACCATCTTCCTCCATCTGCTGGCAACAATTCTTAACCCAGCCCAGGAGGCTCCTAAACCTTCTCTCTTTGTTACACGGACACATTCCTGGCTCATGTACACATTGGTGTCCTCCAGGGACTCCAGGGTCTTTTCTACAAAGCTCCTTTTCAGCTGGTCACCAGTGCAGGAGGTTATTCCTCCTCAGCTACAGGACTCTTCATTTTACTTAGTTTTACTTCACAAGATTTCTGCCAGACCATTCTTCTGTCTGCCAAAATCCCTGTATTGAACTCCACATGATACAGGCTTTGAGAGGCCTTCTTCACATTGCCCCCAGTCATTTCACCAAATTTGATAATGAAGTAACAGCACACATCACAACATGCACAGTGAAGACTTCCTGATAATTTTGCCTACTATTTTAAGTACCCAAATCACCCCACACTATAAAAATTTCCTCACCCTAGCTATAGATCACCAAACTGTTCACCATCTTTTTAAGATTCTTTAAATACCACAAAACTGAGCAAAAAGAGCAGGATGTCTTCTTCTTAAGAAATCCTCTGCCCACTGCACAGAGAATTAGTGTTATAGTTACTGTCTACCAAATCCTTCTTAACTAAGACCAGACACACATCTCCATACATGCAGTACAAACCTTTCAAACCACTCTGGTTTAAATGCTGATTAGGTATTTTAAAGCTCTTGACTGATCACCGGAAAACAGCATCAGCTGGGAACAGTGATTTTGAAAGGAAGTTTGAAAACAAAAATCAAGACTGAAAAGTTATGCTTCGATTTACCAAAACCAAAAGGTGGATCTTCCTCCAACACTGACTGTAGGCATAGGCAGGGTGGCAGCCCTAACACTTCTTAGCTGGTGGCCACCCCATCTCTTTGTGCTTTAGTGTCCTGCTCCAGGATGCTGCAATGCCAGGCTTGCTGATTGTAAATGTGGTGGCCACACATGGCACAGGTAAGACTCAAAGGCTTTGCCATAGTGCGGACGCACGGGACCCTGGTGCTACGAACCAATTTGATTAATGCGAGAGCCGTTTATTGTTTACATTACACGGTTCTTATGCATTCCTCATGCTGCCGTTCACGCCATCACACGTGACACCATTGGGTCCCCCGTATTGTCCACACGCCTTGCATGCACCTTTCAGAGACCCTGATTGGTTCAAGTCCGGGATGGTGCAGTCCCTCTTTGTTTACTTTCTTGCTGTCTTGTTATCTCGTTCTCCAGACCGCTTCTCTCCCAGTTTAGAACAGCTTACAGTTCTGTAACCTTGACGAATTCCTGAGGTCTCTGATAGTGTTAGCTAAAGACAACTTGGCTGGGGCCCGTAACAGGATTTGAATGCCTCACAACACCATAGTGTTTTCTCCTGTCCCAGAGTAAAAAATTGCCCCTCCATCCACTTTAAATATTAATAGTAATGTCCAAAATTTCAAGACCGCAGAATGGGAAAAAAAAACCCAAAAAAACCAAAAAAAAACCCAACAAACTGCTACTGAAATTTAAGTACAAATACTTTATCAGAAATATTTTAATTTCCAAATCTTTTTCATGAATTAATTAATGCTTTAGAAGAAATACATACAACAATTAAGGAAAACTCATTATTATTTTACCTGCCCATATATAATCAAAAGGGAAGACATAAAAAAAAAGGAGGTTAAATGCTGCACCTTGCTGTACCTTTTAGTTCAATCCATTTCTAATTTTACGGCATTTATAACGTAATAGATGTTAGTTATCTAGGCTTATTAACATAATAAAGAACTATAACCTGTAGCAGTCAGGAAACTAAATTACTGCTTTTACATTTAAGTAATACATTGACAAATACATTGACCTTTATATTATGTTATGCTTAGAGGTTAGAAAAATGCATTATTGTTCATTTTATTTTATTTTTGGACAAAGTTTTCTCTGAAAGGTCTGTTGAAGGATAAAAGACTGATATAAATGGGGAGGAGGAAATACATTATTAACATTGTGGGATAATTTACACAGCAAGTNTGTTTGAAAATGTTAATGAACCACCAAGTCCAAGCACAATCTTGGTGGCTAGCTCTCAAGTATGGAAGTTATCAGGATGAATTTGTCATTAGAGAAAACAAAACACCAACAGAAGTGGTTTTGTCTTCAGGGTGGAGGAAAAATCAGTATTATTTCCGGTACAGTTTAGGAATTTCTCTCATCTTCTTCTCTATATATTCCAGAGGNCAAAGTTTTCTCTGAAAGGTCTGTTGAAGGATAAAAGACTGATATAAATGGGGAGGAGGAAATACATTATTAACATTGTGGGATAATTTACACAGCAAGTCTTCCACAAGATCAAAACTAGACATTCCCATGGGGACAAACCAAGAATGCAAGTGGGGAAAAAAGAAACCTCTTTTGACTTTCTGGTGACATTCATCTGAAAATGGTATCTTGGGTACTGTTATTTTTTAAGCTTTATGTTGCACTGACCACAGTCATAATTCATCTCTTTTGGCTTTTAGATACACATTTGTTCATTTCATTCATGNCCACTCAGAAGCACAAAGCAATATGAAAAGTCGTACAGTTGGGGTCGGTTTGGGTTTTTTTTGATTGTAGGGGGATTTTGGGTAGGTTGCAGCTTTTCTTAAAAAAAAAAAAAAATGAGCAGGACATACTACAAAAAAACCCTTCCTTTTCTATCTTGTTTCAACACCCTTGTGGCAGTAACATATATACTCAAAAATTCAGGGGCACATGTGATGAAATTTCTTTTTTGGGGGAGGTGGGAGAAAGAAGAGTTCAGCTGGCTCTTNTGAAAATTGTATATAAATTTCCTACAGTTTGTTTTCAGAAATGGAAACTGGAAGGCCCACCAACTCTGCATGACATTTCAGAGATGTGCAAATCACAGCAACACACAGCAGTGTTAGGGTCTCTCAAACAGGATGTATTGCCTTGCCCCTTCTGACATTAATATAACAGAATAGAACAGCTCTACCAAAAGAGATCTACAACAGCCTAGTCCTGGGCAGTTCAGGGAGTAACAATAATAATAAT
>VXAC01002387.1:240642-270498 GCA_013399225.1 Rhipidura dahli
ACAGTTTAGGAATTTCTCTCATCTTCTTCTCTATATATTCCAGAGGCCCACTCAGAAGCACAAAGCAATATGAAAAGTCGTACAGTTGGGGTCGGTTTGGGTTTTTTTTGATTGTAGGGGGATTTTGGGTAGGTTGCAGCTTTTCTTAAAAAAAAAAAAAAATGAGCAGGACATACTACAAAAAAACCCTTCCTTTTCTATCTTGTTTCAACACCCTTGTGGCAGTAACATATATACTCAAAAATTCAGGGGCACATGTGATGAAATTTCTTTTTTGGGGGAGGTGGGAGAAAGAAGAGTTCAGCTGGCTCTTTCCTTTGGTTTGCAAGCAGTGCACTACCCTGGGTGGTAGCATTTTGTGACTGATCTCTTAGGATGATGTTAAACCCACTGTGCATTTTTCACTGACTGTCTACAGTGTGGCATATTGATTTTGCCATTCCCCGGTTCACTTCTAAAACCTACGCAGTCAAAACTGTTACTTATTTGAAGCTTTCTGCTTTTCCAGCCCTGTTCTGACAGATATCTCTGTTATGGCACCATCTGCTATCTTCATATTCCATGACTGAACCACAGGCTAGCACTACTGCTGTGACAGTTTCTGAGGTGTAAAATACACTTCTCCTGACATCTGCCTCAGCTCATCCATCCTCCAATTAGAAAACCCTCTGAAAATAGTCTTGAGATGCTTTACATTTTAATTTCTCCATAGGATCCTTCTTCACTATAAGGAAGCCAAGTCTCTGAAGTTTATTGTCTTTCAATTTTTAAGAGAGTTAATAGTTTTTGTACACAAAAGCTGACAGTATAGTAGGCAGGCAGGGAACACCTGATACACCAAATTAACATTACTCATTCCAGTCCAGTGTCTGTAAAAGCACACAGGAACAGGCACAAGAGGGCCAGATATTCCAACTCTTCTGGCTGCAATGACACATGCCAGTTAAAGAAACCACCTGCTCTTCTAGAATGAAAAGAAAAATACAAAGCAAGCTGATGACATGAGGTTTGGTCTACTGAACTAGAAAATGGAAGCTGTTCACATCTAAGGCTCCATCTCTGCATACAATGAATTCAGAATAAAGA
This sequence comes from Rhipidura dahli, assembly GCA_013399225.1. Taxonomy (NCBI): domain Eukaryota; kingdom Metazoa; phylum Chordata; class Aves; order Passeriformes; family Rhipiduridae; genus Rhipidura; species Rhipidura dahli. Next base: position 241,729 of record VXAC01002387.1, read on the forward strand.
TATTTCTTAAAGGTAACATTTTGATGACATTCACCTGATTTTTTTCACTTAAGTACCACAAGTTTGTTGGTGATGTAAAATCAGTTTGACAATTCAGGATCTACAAATGAATTTATTCTCCAGCCTTTATCAACCACAATGCAACAAAGCTATTTAACAGCAAAGCATATTCTAAAGTTACAACCTTACCAGCAAGACAGGCACATGTCTAATCACAGGAAGAATGAGGGTTGTGTCTATTTCTTTTCAAACTATAGCTGACCATCCAAAATTCAACATAATCAAATACATATGGAACACATTAGAATTCAGTGGCGGGAGTCATGAAAAGTAACAGAATGAAAGATAACTTATGGGGGACAAAAAAAATCTCAGTTATGAAAAATTTAGTAAAATTAAAAAGTATCAATCAAAATTACAAACACAGCAGAGTGTTAGGAATTGGTGACCTTTAATCTTTACAAAACACATAAAGAGAATCCATACTACTGAACAGAAGAATGACGTTACTTTCCAAATTTGAGTAAGGCAGCACGATGGAGAGAAGCACTCTAAAACATTCCAATAAACAAAACTACAAATCTAATGGGTTATTGCCATTCAGCTCAAGAGTTATTATTATTATTCATTTCTTGTAGGCTTCTTAAAAGCATTCAAACACATTTTATCCATAAATGAGATATTTGATAGTACACATTCACATTGTGCCAGTCATAACATAACCAGCAATGTCGTTTATAAGTTTTGTATTAATAATTATACAGATTTCCACCCCGTCTCTATTTTTCCAGCTTCTCACTTAACTCTGTCTTCTATCACTCATTTTTCCGAGGCAACCCTTTCAGCAATAGATTTCCACATAAGGAAAAATCCCTTCTTCTAAGTTCCACATTTATACTCATATCAGTTCCTGTTTTTAAGGGAAGTTTCTAGTCTGACTATTCACAAGACCCTCTGGCAGTCACACTACCCCTGCCAGAGACTATCAGTGCTAGGATTGAGGCCCTTTCACTGCAGGTGGCTCCAGTGGTCCCTGCTTGACTCCCTGCACACCCCACTTGCAGCCAGACCTGGTTTCCTCACCGGTTTGACACCAGGCTTCCCTTAGCAGAGCCTCAAATATCTCATTCTCAAAGCAGTTTATTAATGGGGCAGTAACACGAACAGGCCTGAGCTGGTGCCTCCAAAGAGGGATCCCCAACAGAGGACCCTCTGGGCTTTTATACTCCCTCAGTCTTCCCACGAACAGGTCTCATCCTTCCTTCTCAGACCTCAAGTCCTGTCCTCTCTCTGTTCATTCACCTTGCTGGAGTCACCCATGTTCGTCTCCTTTTATTATTCAAAATGTCAGGAATTCTCGACTTGTGCCATATCTCGCAGTGTCCATTCTCTTGGCTGACATCACTCACCTTTCCAGCCCTTTGTTATCCCAAAGGCTGGCATTTCATTGCCTCTTCTCTCAGGCTCCTACTCAGCTCAATCTGCATGTCAACCTACATCTCATTCTGCAGCTCACAAGCTGAGCCCCTTGGACCAGATCTATTCCTCATCATTGTCAAACGTATTTCCAAAGCTTGTGCCTGCCTAATATGCTCTACATATATTGTCCTTCTGCCCAAATGAAGATCTACTCTGCATCAAGTAACTTACTAAATGTTTTATGCCTTATTACACAACGTCCAAGGTTTTCATAGTACTATTTTCAAACAGTTTGCCTAGAATTATTCCCTATTGATCTAAGTGTATACATCCATCTACACACCTTTCTAGTTTATCTGACTCCACACTGCCAAAATTCTTCTATTAGCATTCATTCATGACACAGACCTATAATACAGGCAGTTAGTCAAGCTCTCTCACTTCTGGCTATTATAAAAATCCTTACTCCCTTCCAAGAGAGGGGGGCTCACCCGTGAATGAGCATAACAAATAAATCTACTAAGGCACCAGTTCAAATTTCTTTCAGTGTCCTGTAAAATGAAGATACAGGGACACTTATATCCATTACCTTATTTATTTTCTCCTTTCACAAGCATCCATGTACTAGTTTATGTTGCAGCTAAGAAATTTTTTCCTACATATTTCTAAACAAGTGGACAGATAATTTAGATACTGTAATTATTTTACTTGTTTTCTGGTTTTTGTATTTCTCTGCAGCATATAATTCCTAATAAAACTTGAACAAAATTATCTGTTACCTCTTACAAAATGATTTTTTTTCTTAAAATTTCTTGCTACTAGTCTGTACTAATATCCTATAACTCTGCAGTGTTTATAGAGAGAATAAAAATATATTAAATTTATTTAATATATACCTGTTTACATAAATGCTCATGGCATTTTCTCATGTATATATAAATTTTCAGTTTCATATTTACCCCGTGAAAGGCACTTTTGTTTGCAAACATGCACATCACTTCAGAAAAACATCATACCTTTTCTGCTTTATCATTTTGCAGCACAACAGATTTAACTCTAATTCTATCTCTAATCCTTAAAAAAAAAAAAAAAAAAAAAAAAAGAAAGAAAAAAGAAAATGTACAAAGAAAAATAAATGGCAATCTGCTTTTGTTTTAATTCCAGGAATGAAAGGGTCTATGAGACAAGCCTCCTGTAGTTACAAGGTTTTTAATTTGTCTCATCTTGGTCCTTTTAAACCAGAAAGTGTCACCAATAAAAGCTATCCATAATTACATTCAAAATACCCCATAGGACTCCTTTTTCTGTGTTACAATGGTAACAGTTAAATTGGTAGTCACTGGACTTAGTCCTAGGGGATGTTACTGGGTTGCCTTAGTCTCATATCCCATTGTCCCAAAGTTAAGCATGTCCTTTTGCCATGCCTCTTAGCTTTTTCTGCTTTTTCAATGTGGTGGACATTTCTGTGTTCCGTGGAAGTTGCTTGGAGAGCAGATAAAAGCGTCCACTGCTTCCATGGGCAAGGAAAGACTTCTGGGAATTTCAGTGTAAAGGAATATAACTATCATTTTCCATTCCCCTTCCCTTCATCTTAAAGCACAGAGAGCAAATGACCACTGGGTGTGACAATTCCCCCAGTTCACCCGTATGCACACGGATTCAGAACTAAACCAGGGTGTAGTACAACAGGTGCCCAGTGACAACACCATAAAAACCATTCAGAGAACTGGGATGACAGGCAGCATCAGGTCTTTTTGCTCCATCTGTAATATTGCATGCACAATGCTTTCAGAAACTTATTTTCCTTTTCCCCCATGTTAATAAGTATGATACCCAACACATTATATACAACAATAAGGATGTGTTCATACCAGCAGTAGTAATTCAGTGAGGATCCAAAGCATGAAATCTGTCACATGTACAACTCTGGACTCACAGTGGCTATGCATGAACACACGTCTCAAGACAAGACTGCCTATCAACCTCTTGATTTGGCTAACAGCACTTCTTGAGCATCAAGTTTATCACTATTTCAACATACTTCACAGATGGTACTATGGAAAAGTTCGGTGATTGGGTCTCTCCAGGAATAAAACACTTCAAGTTTTACCAGGCTTATGAAACAACTATTTTCATAATGACAAGTTAAAATCTACGATTTCCATTTTGACCCTGCATTTAGTTTAGAACAGAATTTTAATTTCTCTGCTAGCAGACCTGGGACTATTTGGAGTAACACCTTTTTCAGCTAAAAGCTAGAAGAAAATCACAGACCATTCACCTTTAAATATGGACACATATAAAAGCATACTTTCACTACTCTCTTAAATGACAGATGCTCTTTCCTCAATGTCACCCGGGTACAAAGCCATGCAGTTCTTTCAGGCAGCACTCTACTGGTGCATGTGGCGGATTGGCAAACTACAGGTTAAGGTCAAACTTGCAAAAATATATGTCAGGTCAAACCAGTGCAACTACATTCTGGTCTCCTTCGACACCACCAGGCCTTGCACAGCTCCACTTGGCACACATCTCAGTGAAAGACTGTGTGTATCTAAGTGAGCAGAGCTGCAGGCAGCCAACACAAGTGAGAGTGCCACAAAAACACTGCTCTTTACAGAGTCAACTTGCATCCAGAATAAGCACTGAAAATGGACTAGAAAAAAATCCTGATCAGAGATACTGTGGGATGAAAAGAACTGGGCTGGGTCAAGTGGAGATCAAGTGATAACGCCTGAAAAACTGAGGGCAAAAATATGTTCCCTTACTTTCTCCTTCCATAACAGTCTGTAATGGCCTTTATCCCTTTTCCTTCAGTTCCTTATTTTTCTCCATCCTTGCAACTAGTTCTTTTCCCTTCTGGTTGTGTCCCCATTCAAATTCTTATACACACCCAATCTTGTCACTGTTAAGGCAGTCTGAGGAGCAGAAAAGGCCTTGACGCTCATGTCAGGAGCACTGCTCAGCAATAGGAGAAGCATCCCTAAATTACCAACACAGTTTCCAGTACAAATACAGAACACAGTCCCATACTGGACACTGCAAGGAGAATTAACCCGACCATCGCCAAAACCAACATAAATACATTTGCAGGCTCTGGCAACAAAACAGTGCATTTGTACCCTTGAAACAGACATTAGTGTCACCAAAATCAAAAATAATTGCTCACCCACTGGCTATGAATTAAGTATGTTTATTTTGCCAAGGGCAACATTTACTAGAAATTGTAAATAGCGAGCAAGTCAGAAACCACGTAAATCATAATCCCAGCTAATTAAATTCTGCATTTAATGGACTAATATTTATTGACAGCTCCTAAAAATGAGTTAAGAAATACAGTAACAGCATTTGTTGAAAATAACTGTTATTGGGGGAGTTTTTTGTGCATCAGTTACTCGGGTTTTTGTTTGGTTGGGGTTTTTTTTTGTTTTTCAGGTTTTTTGAGGAGTTTTTGCAACCACTTAGAAGGTTGTGTAATTGTTCTGGGTCATACTGTTAATATGCAACAGCCAATTACTATTCTTTAATCAAAGAACTCATTCCTATTTATTGGAAACTGGGGCTGATTTCACCCATTTTTGTTCCTGCTTAAGTGATTGGACACTTACTAAATATTGAAACCTAGGAAGGCAATAGAGAGATGTTAGTGAGATACATGTGCCAATTTACTGTCTGCTAACTTGTTTTGGTCATTTCAGTGTTTCTGCTCTGTAACTTGGAATGAATTAATGTGAACATCTTTTTATTAAACTAATAGTCTTCAAGGCATTTTCAGACTTTGCACTGAGATTTGGCATATGAGTGACAGATGATACTTAACTTGCAACGCACACTGACTTCTGACCGATCCATCCATCAACTGCTTTAAGTGTTAAGCCTGGAAACAGAAACTAGATAATTCTGGCAATCAAAAAAAAAAAAATGGACCCAGAAGGGAGAGGCACATTAATTAAATAAAAGGAAGAAACGTCACTGGTCTGTGGTAAAAGGTGACAACATGGGCACAGATGAAATAGCAAAGGAAAAATAAATTAAAAAAGGTCTGAAGAAAAAAAAATGTGCAGCTGTGTTCTTGAAAGCTATTCCAGGACCAAAAAGGTGGTATTTTTATGGCACACACAAGAAGGGTAATATTAAAATAACTAGGATGCTAAATGCATGATCTGTAAATAATCAGATGTGTAACAATGGGGAGTACATAAGAGGAGGAAAAAAGCAGTAGAAAGTCCCAAGGAACAAGTTTATGAGGTTAACAATAAGTGAAGAAAAAGGAGATATACCACCAGCATCTGTGCTAATTAGTAAGTTTCAGGATTTCTTTGGGAGTCTTCAAGGTGGTGACCTCAACTGCGAAAGACCAAAAAATAAGCAACCAATTATCTGAAGAGACTTCTGTATTAGCAGTGATGGTCAGGACAGAAATTGTGCATATCCTCCTTTAGCTAAGCTATACAGATGAGTAACTACTATGCCTTTTATTCCCATGTATTTCCCTAACAGGAAGTTGGTCAGTTCTCCGGGAATATTTTCTACTATGCGTGCCTGCAAATGGTGAGCATGACAGATTTCTTCTCTCACCTGTATTTTTTTTTCAGCACACTTGCTTCCACTGCATGTGATTTTTAGATCACATGTAAATTACTTGGTGCTTTTCTGTAAAAGCAGTAATCAAATACTTTAATTCACTGACAATATCTGTCCTCGTTAGCCCCAGCTGAAGGGATAAGTCTAACACTGCTTTTAGCAGTGGAGGATGACAGTCACATTTCAGGTCTGCCTCCTAAATACTGAGTTCAGCCATAAAAATTTCCTGTATTTTACTCTTCTTTCATGCATTCATGGCTTCTACTTTACTAAAATTACTTCTTTAATGAATGTGTTCCTGCAAGAATATCGTAAATTAGTATGCCTTAAATCCAGAGAGCAGAAACACTTTTTGTCACGCTAAAATTCTTCCCCAAGAGCCTTTTTCACAATACTCAACAAGAATTGCCAAGGGTGAAAAAGGAAGCAGAGAGCTGGGCTCCAAGGTACCCACACCTGCATGACAGGCAGCAGGCATTTCCTTATCAGGACATATGTGTAATCAGCAGCCACTATCATTCACAGACCCTGAAAGAGATTAAAATATATATACGAATAATAAAACATTCATGAATCATTTTTTAAAAAGCCTGTATTTAGTTGTAGCAAATATTTATAGTGTACAGCCACATATACTTCAGGTGAAATTTCCACTTTGGATGAATATACTGATCTGCAGGGCCCTGCTTCAGGGTGCAGAGTGCATGTCTAAGGAGCACACAAAAGTTCTTGGATGATGTTCTGAAGGATTTCTAAAAGCCTCATTCAAGCAAACTTTCCCATCTCTCTCACTGAGAAGAAAAAAAAAGAGAGTGAATAAAAGAGATGAAGATAATATAAAATCTCTAAAGTTCTCTAAAGCTCTTCTTATTCCCAATGAAACTGTCAACCATACACAAAAAATACAGCAGGAGCTGTTAACATGTTTTATTTGTAAATATCAGATATATGATTGCAAGATTGCCAGAGGAAAAAATCCATCTAAATGTAACACAAACCCACTTTACTTTTTTAACAGTTTTTGTAACTTTTACTAATGTGTAACAAGTTTTCTACCCAGTTAGAGCACCTGTATGTATGTTACAATACAGTACCAGAAACACAAACTATTCTATGATAGGAATAAAATTCATAACAGCAAAAAATTAGTTCAAAACACGTTCACATATGAAAATTCAGCCATCTACTGCTCAAACTAGAGAAATTGCAACTTCTGTTGTCAACCATCACATGTAAGGATCCTTTATCTCCACTTGTGGATGCCAGGCAAGACACTGCTGCCTCACGCTCTTTTTCCCCCGATGCAGCAGCAGGACAAGGCACTTAGCACACCACAGGAGTAGGAACAGGTGGCAAAAAGAAAATGAAAATTATGAAATCTGATGGTCATTAGGTCATGCAGGTGGTAACAGCAACAGCAAACCAACAAATTCAACATGCAGATTAAAAACACTTTATAAATAATTTATATTCATAGTCTGGAAATATCCACACGCAGCACCACAAGATACAAGTGAAGACTGAGGAACAAATGGATACATTCACACACACTCTCACTAAATGTGGTGATGTTTATATACAAAAATCTTTACTTCCAAACCCAAGACCCCAACAGAATTACATATAGCTCTGGGTCATGCTCAGCTTCCCCAGCATCACCAGAAAAAGAGAGTCCATTTTACGGGGGAACAGGTAGAAATTAAGAGAACATATAGCACTTGCTGTTGTTACAGTTAGCAGATATAAGCCACACACAGCCAAATGAATCAGGTTAAAATTCTGCATCTTTCAAAATCCTCAGCCCAGAGACAACTTCTCTTGGAGAGAAATCCAAAGAAAGAAATCAGATTAAGTTATCAAATTCTTAAAACACATGAATTTCCTCTGACCCATTTAACTTAGGAAAAGCCTTGGTACTTTGTAAAACCACTTAGGCAAAATCTATGCATTTTCTTCTTTCAAAACTGAAAATAAAACATTCTGCTCTTATTAGTTATTAGTATTAGTGTATCAGGCCTTACTAAGATAACCAGTGTGAACAGAAAACACTCTTAAACTTAGCAGCTGCTAACCCATGATTCTCAAAAGCATACACAAAGACTGGAAAGTTCAAAGGATACTAAAGCAGCAAGATGCTCAAATCTCTGAATTAAATGAGAGTTTAGCATGGAAGTCCTGTAGATGGTTTTTAAAAGACTATGTTGAAAAACTGCCAATAATAAATAGAAAATCTATTGTGGAAGCAACCAAGCTATCCAGCAGTAATCTATAAAGAAAAAGGAATTAAACTGGTTAATCTCAAATAATTACGCAACTCTCACTCAAATCTGCACACCCTATAAATAAAATTCCAGACCAGATTTTTCAATTGGCTTAATATCTGGTATACCTTTCCATGACATATCAGAGAAATCTGTTTTTCTAAGTCTTTGTATCTTTGCTGTACAGCACAGGCCTCTGGGTTACAGAAAATTCTTTCATCAAGTTCTCCATTATTTACAAATTGTTCAAGATACAAATTATCCTAACTGTTACAGCCGTCAAAAAAATATTACTATAATGAAAATTTGTTTGCAAATGATAAAAAAAAAAAAATCATTAGGACAATACTTATAAAAGTTAGATGAATTTTGTCTCTGAAGAGTAGTTATTTAAATTAATTCCAAGAGCTTCACAGCAATATCCAGTCCCCACAGAAAAAAAAAGGAATTTTAATGGAGCTTTCAATTCACTCTTCATGCAAAGAGATTTAATTTTATTACCAAAATGTAACATTTCAAGGCGTTAATAATATTTGATTTAAATAATAATGTGACATGATTGTTGTTTTGGATTTAATTTTGAATTTTTTTCATACAGCATCATGCAAATCATATTAAAATTATGGGACCTGTCACTTAAAAAGATATTAGCAAACATTTATGATGACAGAAGTATCCTTTGTATTGCTGTCAAAGATAAAAGGGGTTGGTTCTTTGGTTTATTAAACTAAACATCAGAGGTTTGACTCTTCAGCACTTACGCTGCAAAACCATGTAAAAAACCAACTGCGCTACTGCACCCAGACCCCAAAGGCACTCCAGCCATATCTGTTCACAACTCAGATGCAAATTTGAAGGAAACTGGGCCAGCACAGCCCACTGTGAACATGGGGCAACAGCAGCAAATTGTCTGGAAGCATCTGCCTACCTGAAAAGAGTTTACAAAAGTTGGGATAATCCTTATGTCTTTATTTTTTGGGTTATTACATATTTTCCATCACAATCTGGCATGCCAATCTCTGCTATTACAGTTCCTTCTACCTTGCCTCACTTATTTACACTTTGAGCAGTCGGAGGACAGAAACCAAATCTTCACCAAAAGTACATAAGTAGCCCTACAGAGCCTAATCATGCTCTTCAAACTCCACTTTCATGTTTAAATGTTGAGGCAGCCACATCGCTATTAGAAATTCCATTGAAGTGCTGGAAAACACGTCCTCAAGTGAAGAGACAGAATTCCATGTTTATATTTTACTGAAAACTCCTAAAATAACTCTTGTCATCATTCATTTTTCTGTCAGACATATGATTCTTTTCAATTTGTAATTGCTACCAAAGAGCCACCTTAAAATCATCTTTTTGCACATTCATCTAATCAACAACAGAGAGAGAGGTATATTTAGCTGGGAGTCAAATACTCCAAGTTATATCAAATTAATATCAGTTCTGTCCATGCCAGAAGAATAATTTTCCTTAGATCGCATCAAGTAAAATTTTGGACTTCAGATTCATGTCCTTTTTTGGATTTTGAGCTTCACAGTCTATACTATCTCAATAAAAACAGCTGAAGGAAAAGAACCATTTCNCTGCCTTCTCCAAAGCACAACTACACAGCATAGCAGGACTTCTCAGCTACTCCAAAGTTAGAGGATGAGGTAAAAAGTGATACACAGATATCTAAGAACAGCTGAAATTATTCCCACACGCCATTCTGCTCAATGAATTTGAACAGGTTTCCTTTGAGAATGCCGACAGTCTGGAGGTAAAACAGTGTCAGTTTGCACAAGATCACGTTCCCTAGGGCCAGACTTCAGATTCTCACTGCTGCATTTTTGTATGCAAAGACTGTGATGGCAAAGCTATTAAGTACATCTTTCAGTACCCATTCCCTAAATACAGAAAATACTCCCCTCGGAATAAGAAGCCTGAGTGGTCAGTACCATGAAGCGCTCAGGATCTTTTTTTCTTCCTCCTCCCAGGAAAAAACTCACAGCTCAGACTTTGAAAGGATAGGAACAGCTGTTCTCATCTGAACAGCCATAGTGCCTTTGTTATCCAAGATCAGAGGAAGAAAAATTACTTTTAAATCTTCAACCAGTAGTTCTCTGGAGAGAACAAACTGCTTTCTGAAGAATAAATTAAGCATTCAATTAAACTCTGCATCAGGTAACTACTGTTCTTACACATTTTGGGGGAAATATATTCAATGGTATTATTACAATCCTCTGCAAATAACTCCAATAAATCACATCAAATTGAAAAAATATCTTCTCAGTTCAAGCAAAATGTTCAATATAAATAACATGCAGATTTAATAAGGGAGAAAAATATTAAAATACCCGGAATATTGGCATTATATCAGTCCCCGATTCCCCAACTGCAGGACTAGGTTAGCAGATACATCCATTTCTTTAAAGATCTGTATGTGCATCGGGTCTTCTCATCCCACTTCTCACTCTCTACTTCCCAGAATTAAAATGCATATATAAGAATTCTGAGGTATTTCTAAACACCAAATAATATGGCTTTAAAGAATTTGTCTCCATTGATGAAGCATTTAATTCAGGTTAAATGACTATGTTTATGAAATAGCTTCAGGATTTATTATATTTGCATGATAACTCATCAACTACACTTTAGCTTGAAGGAATATAAGCAGAGAAGTTAATTAACACTACTTTTCAAACTGCCAAGAGCTGCAATAGGTTCAAGAATTTTATCTACACATGAGCATGGCCTAAATAAATAAACAAAAAGGTACTGCTTCCAGACCACTGAGTCTATTACTAAAATTAATTGAGCAGTATTGACTTGGATATTCTAATCATCTAGAAAAGTTAAAGGCGACAGCAGCCTCTGAAGAAAAAAATTCATTTTACTTTCTATTAAAACACTGACCATGGTAAGTTAATTAAGCAGCATATTCATCTCTAGATTTGAAGTAGTTTAGTAAGTATTATGTTGGACCATAGCTACCATGTTGAAAGGAGTTCTCCAGGTACCTTCTCTCAAGAAGGTAAAAGAAACAGAGGAAAACAAAACAGGGAAACAACTGTTGAGTTTTTTACCTGATTTAGTAAGACTGTTTATGAATAAACTAGTAAGGCTAAAAGAAGAAAACAAAACCATAAAATATGTACATAAGCAGAAATCAGAAAAATATTTCTGATAATAATATTTCTAATAATAGGAAATAAAACATTAAAACACAATGCCATGATATAAACTCTTAAACAACATAGGTGTAAATTTGAATTTAACATCTCCTTTTTATTGCTAAGTATCAGACTATTTTACTTTGCTTCTAAATGAAAGATGCTGTGGCCTTTAACATTATTAAATAGCTTATTGGGTCAAAGCCCTCTTGAACTGTAATGCTTTTTAATAAGATGTTATGAAGTGTTTTCATGCAAGCAAATCATTATGACAGGCAAAATCCTTTTTCACACTGAGACCATTTTAAATGCTAAAATAAAGATTTGCAATAAGGAATGGCTGCAATGGCCGCATAATTTATTGTAAGTTTTTCTGAAAGAAAGCAAACATCATTTCAGAACACTGAGGAACAGAGTGTAGCCGCTTGGGTAAGATTATTAGTATGGCCAAACACTGCTGGTGTGTTTCGAGATTGTGTGCAGAATGAGTTTAAATTTGACAACACACATATATATCTATAATGTACAGGTAATGAATGTACACACATCTTTTTCTCTGGATAGAACCCCTGCTTTCCTGCCCTACCAGTGTGCTATGATCAGTCTAATGAGAGAGTATTGCTTAAACAGTGTCTGAAATTGAAATCACAGCATTATGTTCCTAGTTGCAGTTAACAGCATCTCTAAAATGTGCAAAACCCTGTAAAGCAAAGTCACCTAGAGATAGCAGGTGAGGATGGCTTCCAGCTTAGAATAGCTCTTGAAGCTATGTTACCACATTTGTTATGGGCTTTTGGTAACTGATTCTGCAGGAACCTCTGTAAGTTGTTCTCTGTTGGAAATCACTTACACCCAGTACCATTTGTTATGTCTATTCAGAGAATCTGCGCTGGAGTTGGCAGCCAAGGTAACCAGCAACAAGAATATTGTTGGCTTCAGCACTCCCTGAGTTTTCCACCCAGGAAATATTAAAAGAGGAGCATACATAAGCATCACTTCAGGTGTGTCAGAACACACATCTTACTTCTTCAGTCAACACAAAAGATTTCATGATGCCAATTTTTCAGAAATCATTTGGCATTACCGGAGTTTCTTGTGCTTTCTTCCAGTGTAAATCTATCACTCAGAAACCTTTTCTGCAAATAATAAGCTGAAGGACAAGCTATTACCTCCATTGGCTTTATTCCCCTTCAATGGCTAAGGATCCATTGTGTGACCAGTGCATGGGAAACCTGCCCTCGTATTTCCGCAGACCTATGAGGATAGCTGCAGCACCGACAGCCTGAGCCACATGGACCTGGGCCAAAAGACAGGTCCCTGCAAATTTTGTAAGCAGGTGTGTGCCACAGCTGAAGAGCTGCGTTTGCAGCTAACTCAGACACCAAAACCTCTGAATTCCCATCAGCTTGATTTCAGTGAAGACCAGCATGGATAGGAGAGTGTTTTACAGCCATGAAGGATCCCACGAGCGCTGGACTCTCTGGGAGGTCCAAGTTCATGCAGGAACATGAAGCACAGCAGAAACAGTTTAAGGCCAAAGAAGAATTGGGACATGCCTTAAATTATACCCCACAACAGGAACTGTCTGACTTCAGCTGCACACATCCTCAACACCATACCCACTCCCCTGGCAAATTCTCTGTCCCTGGACCACTGCAAGCCATCACCAGCAGTCATGCAGCATCTTGATTAGAAGCAAGAACCAAACCACAAAAACTGCATTTCAGATTAGGGAAATTTCAGTGGGAGTCTTCTTAAATCATGAATTTAATAACAGGCATTAAACCAGTACAATTACATGTCAGTAGGTTTGATAATTGTCAGATGGAGCAGGGAGAAGGAAAGAGACATCATAGATAAAAATTACAGCTTGGGTGTTCTGCTGGATTGATAAAAAATATGTAGGATTGAACGCAGAAATGTGTTCCAAATATGACCAAGGCAAAGACAAATATAAGCCTTGAAGGCTTGTCAGCTAATTTGCAAGAGTGGATAAACTGTCTCTGAGCAATACTTATTTATTTTTTAGATTCTTATTAAGATTTATTGTGGCAGACATTAGTAACTCACAAAATCTTTATATATTTACACAGAAAGGGTTCCAAATATTGTACTTCAGCCTTTCAGTTTAAAACTCTTTAGTTAGACAAAGACACTCAGATGAAGAGTTTGGCCCTGCTTGCAGATCACACATGCGATGCTACAGCACACACTGGTTTAGAAAGTGTCCTTCAGGTGACAATATATAATGTAAATACAGAGACAAAGGCTGCAAATTTTGAAAGAAAGATTTTTGAAAGACCTTTTACGCATTCACACAATTTTAGAAGGGGATAAATTGTTTAAAAGTATAAATTCACGTAGAGTCACAGAAAGAATAGTCATTCTGAGGAAAAAACCAAAGGTCACTCAGAAAAAAAATCAGCATCAGTAACTGAACTGAAGCCCCTTTTATTCACTGCAAGTCTTCAAAGTTCATGTACACCCACATCTTCAGAAAGAGTCTAAAATCCCTGAACTCTGGAGCAGAAACCTTTGCATGTCTGTGAAATAAAGATGATAAAGAAACAGTTAGAGGAAAAGAGGACTGACAAGATGAAAAGCAGGCATAGAAAATAAAAGATAATCCACTAGATTTTTGGTGTTTGCCACATCCATGAATTTCAAGCCAGCACAAAAAATGATGAAATATATAATTGATTAGTCCAAGAGTTAGGAGTTGCCTTTTTTGTTTTCTCTCACATTAACCATTTCAGTTAGTCCATTTACAGACATGAGTTGTCAGGACAAACATAGTATCTGCAAACTGAAAATTTAGGTCCTGTGAAAATCGGAAGCCCATCTCCTATTTGTTTTGTTTGGGGATTTTAAATTTGATGTGGTTTTGTTTTTTCTCATTAGTTATTTGGAGGAGCTTTTTATTGATTTGTTTGGGTTTTGTTAGGGTTTTTTTTTTCCCCAGCTTCAGAGGCAAATGCCTTGCTCCATTCGACTTGCTCACTGACCCTGTGATCCCTGCATTTGTTTCACTATAGGGGAACACTCACACAGTTCTGGAGGCAAAAAGCAATTAAAACATCATGATCAAAAGTGTCAACATTCCAAGCATTCTCACTCCTGGCTTCTTTATGAAAGAATACTAGAGGTACAATTAATGTTACATTATTTTAAAAGAAAAAAAACCTAATATGCTCAAAGCCTACTCATGAAAAGAACAATTTCAATACCCAAGCTACCAGAGAACAAAGGGTTTGAAATCTCACTCTTACATTTCACATTTACCTTGTTTACAATTTAGTACAGAGCATTTGGATTACTACACACTTGCACCCAAAGAACCGTTCATGTTCCACTCTTGGAAACACCACCAAAACCAAAACACTTCAGAAGTTTAGCTAGTCAGGTAAGAATTGGCAGATTATTCATGTCAGAAAAATATGACAAACCCCAGAGATTTCTAAAACAGGTAAGAGCTACTATATCACAGTAAAAGAGATAACACAAATCTTTTACTTCATGTGTCCATTACCTCATCTTTTTTTGCTTATATAGATGATAAAAGTTGAAAAATATTTTTTCAGGTTATGCTTGAACCTCTTCAAGTTTCTGCCCTGGCAGGTGTTTGAAGACAGCCCATAGCCAAGGAAATGAAAAAGAGAGTTATCCTACTAGATGTCTCGCTATGCTCTGAGCTGGTCAGTCTCTGCACAATC
Organism: Rhipidura dahli; assembly: GCA_013399225.1. NCBI lineage: Eukaryota > Metazoa > Chordata > Aves > Passeriformes > Rhipiduridae > Rhipidura > Rhipidura dahli. The sequence continues at coordinate 256,861 of VXAC01002387.1, forward strand.
CTGCTACAAGGGAAAACAAGTTCACCAAAGTAACCCCAGCTCTCATTCCTGGCTGAAACACAAAGCTTCCAACTGCTTTCCTCCCTTCGGGGACAAGAGCCAGAAGAGCTCAAATCTCTCATCTACTTTAATCACAAGTTTGTATCAGATACGTCATCAAGAGGACTTGTTCAATCAACAGAAATTTCTGAAAATTCCAATATTTTAAAATTATGTTATTTTTTTACCTTTCATACTTCTAGCCATAACTGCCCAAAATATAAATCAGTTTTTGATGTATCCACAACTGCTCTTGTATGCCATGATCAGGCAAAATGGACTTCTATAATAACACCTACTAACTCTAAACAATCTAGGAAAAAATAGAAGTGGTTAAAATGATGTATTTTACCCAATGTCAGTATGCAGATATTTAGTTTCCCACACCATTTAATTGAATTAAATAGCCCATTTCTTGCTAAAGACACTTTATTTAAAGACAAATATATTGATAGGCATATATATTCTGAAAATCCAGAAATGAGGTTTCTTTCTGAAGATAATAAAGAAAGAAAAAGAAAAGGTTCATAATAATGTTGATAAATTTCCTAATAATTGATAGAGAATTATGGTGGTTCAAGAGCAACAAGAACTGTTAATACAGATAAACAAGAAGCTGTGGAAGATGGGGTGAGAGGGAAAAGGCAGACAAATGTGAGATTCTATGGGCTGAGCACAAAAAAAAAGAGAAAAAGGTAGAAATATAAAAGCTCTCAGCAGGAAGCATTATTAGAAGAGGGCAGATGTGAAGAATATGGATGCAGCAAGAGGTCTGCAATGCACATGCTGTTATGGGCCAACTGCAATAGCATCCCAGGGCAGTGATATTCAAGATTAAATGGGTTTAGCAAAAGTGAATTAAAACCATCAGGAGCATGCTTGCATTATTTAGGAGCTTCTTTCAGCTTCTTTTTGCCTAGTTCCCAAAAGCCCCAATATGGGATAAATTAAAATCTTCTGAGCAATACTGCTCTTCTGAAGGATACTGTCATCTGCTCTTCAGTGGGAATTGGACTTCATTCCCAGACCTGGAGGGCATGCTGCAAGGCACTGCCAGTTACACAGCCTGTAGGGATTTGGGATTTGATCACAGCGAGGTAAGTACTTGGGAAAACAGCTGCTGATTGGCTGGGTTCTGTCTGTTTCTGTAATTTGTTTCAGCATAATGAAGACCTGGAAAACAGTTTTGTGCAAGTGCATCACAGACACTCATCCTGCCGAAACATCTCTGTAGACCTGAACAGGGTTATTTTCTTTAAGCTTCAAACTTTACTGCTGCAATGTTCAAGCCATTTATAAGGCTTTATATGAAAGTACAGAACTATAGGCAGACTAGAACGTGAAAATGTAGTCAAGTCATCAAGTCATCAAGTCATCAATTCCCCTGTTGGGGGTTTTTTACCAAGGAAATCAGCTCTAGGAGATCAAGTCAAGTCTTTAGTGTGGTTTATTGGGATAACATTAGCTATTAGCATGAAAATTTTGCTAGTCTTAGTAAACCATCAATGTTTTGCAAATCTCTACACTCAAAAGGAACAAATCTGTTGTGCTCAGAACAGCCTATATTACCAGGCTACTACATCAAAAAAGGTATTTAAAAGCAAAAGAGTCATTGGTATCACATGCTGTGCATTGATCACTGGCATCCACTATACTTCCCTAAAACTTAATGAAAGAAGAAGGGTTTCCAAGGAGAATATCCAGTCTATACCACCAGCACACAAAGAGCCAAGCATACAATGATAAAGCACCAGAGTGAGCATACACAATTAAGTTCTGGCTTGGAAAAGGAAGGTAATGGCTTTCATCTACAGACAGGTTTTTGAAACATTTTGAAAATGTTTATTTCATTTATACAAGATCACTGCACCCTGGGCTTAAGCATCTGTAAATTCCATATGTACACCTTTACAAAAATAGCAAAAGATGGAAGAAGTTTTGGTTCTGTCTTCCTTACACACCTCTATAAATCCAAGTATAAGATCAATTCCCATTTAACATTTGTATTACATAGAGAACTATGTCTAACAAACTAACCAAAACCTCTCTCAAAGAAACAAATGTGCTTATTCATAGCAGCAACAAGATTTGACAACTGCTTGATAATTACTTGTCTTACAGAATATTTTACTCAGTTTTCATTTAATTTATACTTATTTTGGAGATTTAATCAGATGACAAGTCTTAATTAAGCAAAATGAAAAATTAAGGTTCATGTTTAAACTTCAGTTTCTGGAGGGAAAAGAACCCTATTTTTTCAACAGTATCTGTCATTTACAGAGAAGAGTGTGCAACCAGCTTAGATCAGACCAAAAAAAAAAAAAAGCAGCACTAGTCCAGAAAAAAAACAAACAGGAGGCTTAAGTGAAAAACAATATTACATTTTTAAATCTCTGCTTCTATCCTAAAAAATAATGAAACAACACTCTAATACATAATTTTCTATGTTAAATAAATAAGTCTGAAGTTTAAGAACATCACAACCTGACAGTCCCACAAAATACCCCAGGTTTCTGCAAGTCAAAAACCCCTTGATCTAGTTCACATTTCATCATCACCGATGAGCAGGACACAGACCACTCTCATGCCTCACTTCTCCCTCTGGGTTTTATGTTGTTTATTAAAACTGAATGTCTTATTAAGACAGGAAAAGATAAGCAATTAGCTAGAGAAAATATTGACAAAAAGATAAAGACAGTCTTTAATATATATGTCAAGGCTTTATGTAGACATGTTATAACTCTTGGGACACTGGTTTTAAAATTTTCTTACCATTCCCAAGTCTAGGTTCACATGATCCTTGTAAAGTCATCATGAAGAGTATATCTCATCACAGCCTGTGATACAAGTTATGCTCTCCCACTGAACCTGGGGAAAACAAAATGTACCCCAAAGAACAGCAAGTAATAAAATCTGACATTAAGAGAAAATTTATCATAAAAAAATCTAATAATGGCTCCTAGCACTTCTTAATAAAAGACACTCAACTGCAGCATCTTGAGGAACCTGACTTACTTTAATTATTTATTGAGAGTTGATGGTTTACTCAAAAGAAAATGCAATTATATTCTGACACTTTATTCACTATCAGTTTGTTTTGTTCACCTGGTACTGCTAAGAGGAATGTTACCTTCCTGTGGAAATTCTGACATTTCTGTAATTGGTTTTGCAACCCTTCCGAGAGACTGAAAGTATTTCTATTATTAAAATTGTGTAAAAATTGGAGCTATGGTATTATTAAGATTGATGGCCAACATCACCAATAACCCAAGCCTAAAATAAATCAATTTTCTTTTTTTTTTTTTTTTCCCCTGTTAGACACAAGCCATATATAGGCTTTGGGTAGCAAAATTTCCACTGACACAAGAAATGGAAATCAAGCACATCCCCTTAACAAATGCATTCAAATCAATCCATTAATCACAGGAAAAGAAATTAAGGAAAAAATAATTCAAGACCAGCAAATCAAAGGCCCACAGGATGGAAAAAAAATCTGCTCCACTGAAATGAAAAGAAATTTTGCTAAATTTAGCCATTAGGTTAGAGGTTTCTTTGCCAATTGGTCAAAACCAGAAAAAAATAAATTACACTCTCAAAAACACTGTGCCAAGCTTTGGCTAGTTTCAGTATTTAAAGCATTTCAGAATATTCAGTAAGTCATTCAGCTGAATTAAATATTTAGCTTCAAAATAAAGTTAACTCATTCAGCAGAGATTCTAACATTGTTTATCTATAATCACATGATGATCCTGTTAACCACCCTTCAAGGAGCGCTCCATATTCAGCTGTAAGAGCGGAAGAGTAGAGGAATGGAAAACTCAGTAAACAACCGAATCAAACCATTACATTTTTTAGGCTGACTTCAGTACCCATACAACTGCACTCCATCTTTTTATTGGCCTGTCCAGGGACTTTAAACCAAACTATTCTGCAATGAGAGATGGTTACCAGGTCACTTAGAAAGTGACCTGAATGTGTCTTGGCCATGGTTCACAACACAATTTTCAGTGGGACTGATGCTCTGACTTAGTGCATCAGTGAAAGCTCACACAGCTTCTAGCCAGCATGGAGAAAGCTCAGGAGAGGATCTCTTCCACACTCTTTGAAGAGAAAAAAAAAATCAGCTTGCAGGGTCAAGTGAAGCACATAAAGTGCTATGACACTTAAGAGAAGAGAGGTTTCCTTTCTCCCTCAGAGTCTCACCAAACCTTTGTCCAGTTCAACCAAACATTAAAACACCAAACCCTTAGCTGTGCCAGACCCGTATTATGTAACCTTAAAGGCTTATCCAGGTCAACCAACAGAAGAAAAAGCAATCATGAACTGCAGGGAATTGGATGGACCAGGTGTTCAAAGGCCCACTTCAGACTGCCATGTCAATTTCTCAAACGACTTTCTTCTCTGGGTCACATTTGAGACCTGATCACAGGAATCTTTGCAGTCCCAGTGCTGTGTCAGTCTTCTGGGAGGAAAAAATAAAAAAAAAAAGCAAAAAGCCAAAAATAACAATACAAAAAAAATCACCAAAAGTCCCCTACAAAAACCAAAATCCAGCATAAAACAAAACAAAAACAAAAAAAAAGCCACTACACAGGAAGGGAAGTAACTCCTTTAAAAAAGAACTGTCACCTTTTTCACTCTTAGATGTACTGTATGCCTAATTTAGGAAGTTAATCCCCCTTTACAGTCAAGAGAGTGCTTTCCCATAAGGATGTAATGCACCAATATATCCTTACCAGTCCACCATCCTACACCACATTAGCTTGCAAACAACCTGTTCAGCTAAATTACAGCATTTTCAACTCTTCATGCTATGAGAGATGAAGTAACATTTTGCTGCAGCCAAAAAAAAAGGGTTATTGAGTAAAAAAATTAAAGCCATTGGTTGTGTTTCCTATTTGTTGTAATCTGTCATTTGGATGCGTTTTGATTGATCTGTTGGGTGCTGTTGAGACCTGGGAGAGGGGTGGGGTTAAAGACCTGACCAAAAGGAAGAAGCATGAGAGGGGAGGGGACAGAAGAGAAGGTGGTCGGGAGAGAAAGAAAGTTCCTGAGAACCCATCCAATGGGAAAGGGGATAGGGACAACCCCTGGCCAGGGAAAAGCTACAAAAGCAGCTTTTCTGTTGGAGTGGGGGGAGGGGGTGGGGGGCTGTTTGCCTGGTTGGGGAGAGGTACTCACCAGATTCAGCTGACTCCTTACAAATGAAAGAATTTTCTTTTGGTTTGAAAACTTTGTCCCCACTTAATTGTATCAAAAAGTGAGTTTATTTCTAGTAGTGGAAATAGGATTTTCTTAGCACATGCACTTCATACATTTTAAACATGCAGAACTGATAAAGCTTGTCAGTTGTGAAGTTATTGTTAAAGCTAAGTTAGCATAGGGGCAGACAGCTTTCCACTGAAGTTTAAGCATTCCTCCTTGTAGAAAAGGCAGAAATCATAACCACCCCTTACACTGAAACAGGTGATTTTAAATCCAGTGCATGACTTCACAGAAACCCCAGGGAAGGGGAAGCAGGAAGTCAAAATGTGATTTTTTTAATCCTACTTATTTATTGGCATAAACCTTGTGCTGTCAGACTTAGCTAAATATAAGGTTTGAATTCTCTTTTAGATTCATTTTTCATTTTAGCTTTCTTATTTTTGAAAAGCTTTATATATTGATGCTGTTACTAGACGACTGTATTCCCAAATGCAGGCCATGTACTGCCATCTGCTTTCAGGATTTCCAGGCTACCAGTTCCTGATGTGATACAGTGATTTCAGAAGACAACATAGAGCAGTAAAATAAAATATCCAGACATTGCAAAGACAGACATGTTCTAAACTAAATATTGTTGTGGTACTCTGTCTAGTGTAAACTACCACATCCAATTGCAATAAATATTGATATGTATCCATTGCACTGATATCCACTCACCTGATTTGGATGAAAGATTCTCACAAAAGCTTGCTTTCTGTCTTTGCTAATGCACATGTAAACTATTTGTTTGTTCCCTGCTGCATAGTGTGAAATATCTAGGTCATTCACTTTCATGCTATTCCTTAATTACATAGCTCTTGATAATCCCGTGGAAAGAATACATTCTAATATAAATTAAGAAGTACACTGCTCAAATAATACACACTGATGAACTCCATTGGAAAGGCTATCCAATCTGATAGAAACTTTAATTTAAAACAGAGATCAGAATAACAGGTAAACACATGGATATCTACTAAAAAGCCCCACAGCTCTCTGTTTACATTTGTATTTTTGGTCTTAATACTCTCATATCAAAATATGAAGTATGCTATTAATTTATGAATTTTACCAATGATTTTTTATAGTCATTATGTTCTTAATACCTAAATAGCACAGATTAACGGAATTACAATATCAAATCATGTTCACGATCATGATTGTGAACCATGATCAAAGAATTAACTGAATGCAAAGTGTAGAAACTGTAGAAAATGGACAGTGTACAGAAAATGTACAAAACATTTAAGAGTTGGCCTCGATGATCCTTGTGGGTGCCTTCCAACTTAGAATATTCTGTAGTTCTGTGTAAAAAACCAAACTGATGAGAAAGTATTTATTTGTACAGCTCTCAATATTTTAAATGTCTACTATACCACCACCAATTTCTATGAACTGCTCTGTTCCAAAGACAGAAAAAAGCTCAGAGCTGAACAATTTTCCGGTCAACTCTTTTGCATCAGGTTTTTTCTTAACACAACAACACTCACATTAGGGAAGCTATGATATCGTAAGCAAAGAAATAACCAAGATACTGATCACTACCACAAATGGAACACGGTCAGAATCTTAGTTCCAGCCATAAATCTCTTAAAATTTAGTTTGCTCCTCAACTATGTGATCCAAAGCTATTTCTCTAACACTTTTGGTGCAGTTCAAAGTCAAAGAAGGATAAGGCCACAAGGCCTATTTTCTAGATGTACTTCAAAGTTAGCCCAACTGATGGAAGCCTTGAGAGATCAGTACTTCTTTTCCTTTTCTCTTTTTAATCAGTATTATGATAATTTCAGTCTGTCATGCTTAACAGATTATTTCACTGCAGTTGTCAAACACTTTTTTAATATATATTCTTCCCATGTGAATACTGTTTTTACCTTCCCCAAATTCAACTTATCTAGAAATCTAAAGAGCATGTGTGTTTTCATATTGAATTTGCCCTTTTTTAATGCATTTGTATTTTTCTGTAAGAAGCATCTGAGACAACTTCAGGCAACCTTCCAAAATAATGGTAGTCCCTATGGCAGAAAAAATTCCAGAAAACAAAAAAGAATTCTCCTGTTATGGTCATTTAGTTTCACTTGTATTTAAATGAGAAAATATCCAACAGTGTTTCTGTAGCCAGCAGCCCTATTTTCTAGCACTGTGTGCCTCCAAACAAAACGCCATGACAACAGCCCTCTTCTTGGCCTAATCACCTTATGTTGATAAAGGCCTACAAAAATATTGTTCCCTTAAAAGACAGGATGCAAAACAGAGACTGGGAATTGCTATTACAAGCCCTAGTCTTTAAAATACCCTGAATTCCAAACTACATGATACACTGAATAAAGGACAACTATCATTAGGCTTCTAGTACACAAAGAAAAGAACATGCAGGTCTGAATGCAACATCGGCATTTTACAGTGAAGGCACTATCCAGAGCTCAGAAAATCTAGGAAGCTGGACAGCAGCCCAGGTCTTCCTACTTGCAAATGAGCATCCTCACACTCAGCCATGTCTTCTCCTAGCTTGGGGCATTCTTTACTTAAAACAGTCAATTCTGCACTTTGATTGTATTTTACCTTGCTGAAAGACTTACCCACAGTATATAAGCATCATGTTTTAATTTCTAGACTGAAGACAACCTAGGTATTAATCACTCCTACTATCACCATTTACTTAACTGTAAAATAGCAGGTCACATTAAAAGAATCTAACACGTAACTTGCTTTTTCATTTTTGAATTAACAATGATCCCAAGGCCTAACATTTGCATTGAATTTGTACAAAATCTGTTCAGAATTTGAGTTATATGTGTCTATATATATATATATATATATATGTACACACTATTATGGTAACTCTCTACAGACAGATTCAAGAGAAATATTTTACTGGGAGTAATACTCTCAAGGAGGTCAAGCAGCTCACAGACACTAGATTTCTCCCCTGTGAGAATTTTTATATGAAAGTTATAGCTGTGACAGATATAGCTACACTCTCTGGGTAAGGAGGCATATTGAGAACACATCAGACAGTCCTGAATAAGGCACTACACTGAATATACCATTGTAGCAACTCCTGTGCTCAGAAATATCTTCAAGGCATAATTTTGCCTTTAGTACTTTTAGAAGAGACTCTAAAAAGAAGCTGCTGATAGGTTAGATGCTACTGTTTTTTCTGAGCTAGTTCCTCAGTGGTGTTTGGTGGAGGGAGGGAAGAGGAAAAGAAAAGAGGGGGAACTGCATCAGAAGATGGAACTTTGCACTGCCCACAAAAAACCCCAAAACAACTGTGCTCTGTGTAGTTCTCTGTCAGCCCTGAACAGACAGGAAGGGTGAAGGTTCCCCTAATATAATCATGCAAACCAAATTCCCATTTTTATTTAAAGCAGCAAGAATTTATTTCTCTTTATTGACTTGACTATTGTCAAGACCTCAATAGACAGTAAAATTTCATTCCCCCCCATCAAGTTTCACCCTTAGTTGCTATAAATATTTTCCTACATCAAAAAATTAGTGAAATAATATAATGCTAGTCAGCTACTACATTTTTCAAAGTATGCTTCTGACTCTTACTGAAGTAGTATTTGTGCCATTGGCATAGCTGTATCCCTCACTAGAGGCAGCTGCATATATTACCATCTTTAAATGCAAAAAGTTTCCATGTTTATGATTTTTTTTGCAAGACACTTCATATTTTAGAATGCAATCAGTAGACTTCTTTCCTTACAAGGCTTTATAAAAGTTGTATATGCCTCAGAAGAAATTATTCTCTATCTTGTGTGGCATATTTTTGCAACATTAGGTTAGCAACCACTTAATATCCCTAAAAGAAAAAAATAACACCCTCAATATCTGTGAGCAAAATACAAAAGTTAAAAATTCCAATACCAAGAAAAAGAATATTTAGTACTTGAACTATGGAGATGAAAAAACTAGCCGATTTTTCACCAGATTCCTAAAATATCATTTTGAACAAGACAGAAGCATAAAATCTTGAATGGATTACTTCTATTACTGCTTCCCCTCTTCCTTGTGGATTTACTAAAGGGGTTTTCTTCTCAGGCTTCAACTACTTAATGTGGATTAATTGGAATTCTGGTGTGCAAACTTCAGCTATCCAGTTGTACTAATTCATCAGTCCCGCCCTCCTGCTGAACCCAAGCAAGCCCACTCGTTCAGAACTATCTGTAGGGCATAGGAAATCAAACATCAGGTCATGAGTGAATCCTCTTTCTTTGGAAAAATCTCAAAGGAAAAAGGCTCCACGTGCTACCTTACCAGCAGCACTTGGCTTCAGGAGGGCAGCAGCTCATCTGGAGAATGTTTCCATCAGCAGGAGGTACAAATCAGCTCCCAGTTGCATTTTACTTTCCCCTTTTCAAAATTCTGTCCTCCGTGTGTCACATAACTCACAGACTTACCAAGGCATGGCTGACCAAGCTCACCCCTCCCATCAACCCCATTAGAGACCTACAAATAACAGGCTAAGGTTCAGCTGCCCAAAATAGGAAGATAATGGAAATGGATTTCAGAACCTCAAAAAACTAAAAGGTCTTGCATCATGATATTGGGCTGCTTCAGGAAGCCATCCATGAGCAGTACGGAGCCCAGAGCATTATTCAGAAGGCAGGGGGAGCCAGCTGAAAATCAGCTCTGTTTTGTCACAAGAGAAACACGGGTCGTCCTCAAGCCAACCGACTTGAAAGTCATGGTAAGCACCTAATCAAGCCAGAAATTGCTTCCCTGGTGTCAGCTCAGATGGAAAAAGATCATCACCCCAAATAACTAGTTGGAGTTACATTTCTGCACAATGGCAACTTTAAAGCAATACACACAGAGAACAGCATGAGCCTAAAAGTTCTGCCCTGTAGGATTTCTCAGGGTACTCTGACAAGACTAAGAAAAAATCCTATCCATAAAATTATGTTTACCACATGAAATGAAGTGAGTATGAGATACTTCATGCATTCTCCAGATACTGTTATTGAAAACAATTCCGTGGAAGAAATAAAAGAAAACAAATTGCAGGGAAAGAGCATTTACGCATGAAACATTAACACATTAAAGACACTTTGAGCTCTGGAAATGTCTGAATCACAAATGAAACGCTTCTGAAAGAATGGTAGTACTGTTCAATGTATACTGTAACAGTTAAAAAAGCAATAAATTGCTAATTTACATAAGAAAGGGAGTAGAATAAAGTGAAAGATTGCATAAAGTCATCATAGAAATCAAATTCGTATTCAAGTAGTATTTTGTGTTCACTTCAAGGGTCTTCATTTCAGAAGGAACAGAAGATAGCTGGTTATTTCAGAGACAAGCAAAAGATATGATTAGATGTGCTTAGTCTCTATGTCCAAGTGCTAGGGCAAGGAATAACTTCTTGAAGAAATATGATAAACTGACTTAAAATACAATTTATAAATTGCTACATACCTTCCTTGAAAAAGAAGCCCAGTCAGACAATTTTTTTAAAAAAGAAAATTCAAACCACCTCTTTATCTTCCCTTCTTCCCTTACATACAGCAATTACTCTGCAAAAGTCATTGCTACAAGGTTATGACCTAAATAGCAACTGCAGAATACATAAATGCTTGAAGTTAATTTTTGTAATCAGTCAGCAGTAATGACAAGCAGGAGCCAAGAAGTAACTTGTGAGGTCAGCCTTGTCAGTTTGTAAGTCTAGGGAAGAGAGCTGCTTCTTCCTGTCTTTTGGAGGAATGGTTTTGAAACCCTCTTTTCCTGCTTCATTTTAGCTAGTCTCTCTCATCGCCTTTTAAGCCATATGTGGAGAGGCCAGATTTTAATACTCAAGTTTCAGTTAAGAAGCCCAAACATGACCAAGGAGGTTTTAAGGTTTACTGTTGTCCTAAGCATTTTTTAACATATGTAAACACACACTGGATTTATTGATTGCAGACTTACCTCCATTATTAAATGTCCTGGAGTGGAAACAGGATGTCTTCTTTCAAGAGACCAATTTTTTTACCACACAATTTTACAGTGGGCACTGCATATAAAGGAGATGATTTTATATAGCATTCATACCAGAAACACACTCTTTACTGTACATATATCTTCTCCCCCAGGGATAATCTCTTTAAGCCTCTCTAAAGCAAGTAACTATCGCAGGATAGAAGCCATTCAGTTACAAAATGGAATCCAGAAAACACATCAACAAAGCTGAATTTTTAAAGTAAGAGGGACTGGATTCCACAAAAGAAAAGTCTTCATTTACACCAAATTCAGATGTTTAATCTTGAACTGATCTTCCCTCCTCTCTTCAGAGGAGCATGCTGCACTTATTTTATTACCATGTATTGCCAAATTATCCGGGTTTTTTTTCAGTTCAAGAGGCTTTTTAAGTCGATAGTTATTATCTATCTTTCCCTTTAGTTTGCTTTTCTTTTCTTTTCCTGGAAGACTAATTTTTTCCCTAGCTGGCACAAGAAATCAATCTTCCTTTTCAACTGGGAATTACCTCTACTTACCAGACAAGACAGAGTGCCCAGTCTATAAGGAACTTTATGTTAACTACATAAAATAAAGCCATACAATATGGTGCATGAGGTTTTAAAACAAAAATATACCTATATATGTTATTTGATGTCAAAAGTAACAAAGGCATTTTAGTTATTAAAAACTGTGAGAAGAAACAAAATAAGCCCAACGAAATTTAAATTTTCATTGATATTTTGATAATAAACTGTGAACAGCTATTCTAATTGTTTTTAATGTTAGTGCTAAACAATAGTAGTCCATTCTTAAGCAGAAAAACAGAAAAAAAGGTTTAAGAAATAGTCAAGAATTATCCTACCAGTTTTTAAACTAGCTACAAACATAAGCTGTGATTTTGGTCTAGCTTAATTTTGATGGATTCCGAACAGAGCTCATCAAGATAGTAATCTAAAATACTACATACTACTAAATACTGTTACTACTAAAAATACTTTAAAGCCCCTTCCAACCCAGGCCTACCTGTAAATCTCTGAGGTTGCTTTGTGAGAAAACAACAAGGCAGTATAAAACTTCCGGAATTTTTCCAAATTCAAAAATACTTTTACTGTCAAATGCACGAAATTGATGAACCTGAAACTGAAGGCTAGTATGTATTTGAACACACAGTTCCCTTTTTACTTAGTGTAGGCAATTCTACACTTTGAAGCCTGAGCCTGAGATCTCTGTTTTATGGCATTGGGTCTCACTTGCTTTCATGATGTTCTATTTATTATGACAGAGTTCACTTATTTAGGAAGCAGCTCACATTTCCTCCATTTTTTTCTTCAGCCTTCTCAAAGATTAACTTAGATACAGACTGTTGTCTAAAAATAACTCTTATCAAAATCCCAGAAGCCCAGACTTTTCACTGCAGAATACTGTTTACAAAATAGATCTGGCATTCTAAGAAAGAATTAGAGGTTATAATTTAAATTTTATGACACAGAACCCAGAAGCAACATTAAAACTTTTAAGTCTAGAAGGGACATCCCAATGCCATCACAAATTCTAATCATATGCTGCTGGGACATGTAATCTTGTAAGTGTCACTGTCTTTTGGCAAGGAGAAAATCCTTTGAGTAAACATCACAACCTTCTTTTCACATAGGGCATTTCCAATTGGAGGGTCACTTTTTAGTTCGTCTCAGTTTCTGGCTTACTTTCACCTAAGTTAGGTGGAAAATGTAGATTCATCGTTGTCTCCTGGCTGCACAAAGTTGGAGAACAAAAAAAATGCCATACACAAAGATATGACCTCTGATCAACCTACATCCACATTTTTAACCAGACAGGAAAATGCCAATTTAGCTATATCTTAAGAGCTGCCTCTATGCCTTGCTTCAGGTAAGCACTTAAGCAAGTGCTTAACACCAGCCTTGTCTCTAAAAAGCTATATTTCAGCATCTTTGTAAGATGCTCAGGCTTAAAAATCAGCACACTCTTCAACATGCATATCATAAGCTAGTCACCTAGCAAAAAAAAATTTAATTTCACATGCAAGTTAATACTTTTAATTAGATTAGACAAATGAATATACTTGAGAAACCATCAGGTAGGTGTATCTTGACCTGCCAGCTCAGATAGAGGTTTTGGCTGGTGCACATCCCTTGCCAGTCATAGGCCAAATATCAAATGCAAAACCAAGAGGAGCAAAAGTTATGAGTCCAGTCAGGGACAAGCTCTCCAGTGCAACTGTTCTTAAGCCACTTCAGAATTTCCTCCCCATGAAAATTTTTCTTTGCTACCATTCAGCAACTATCACCTTGATACAAAAATTCAATTTCTATTTTACAGCTCGTTTAAACTAAAAAGAGATCAAATTTTCACACAGTTTTATTTTTTCCCAAAAAGTCACTGTTGGGGTTTGAAAGT
>VXAC01002388.1:0-20296 GCA_013399225.1 Rhipidura dahli
ATCCCATCCCATCCCATCCCAGTAACCAGCACTGGGGAAAGTGGGATTTTCCCCTGCAGCTGCTCGAAGTATTTGCTGAGCTGGAGCTGGAGGAGCAGCTGGGAGTGAGCTGTGCCCAACATTTGGCGCTGGTGCCACCAGGGAGGGTCTCCCCAGCTCACCAGGACGTGGGACAATGTCCAGTTCATCCCCTCTGCTGCTGGGGAAGGCGGTCAGCATCTCCCTTTGCTCTTGGCAGGAGCTGAATTCGGAGATGAGACAGCACCAGGAGGACCTGGCCACCCTGGAGCAGCTGGCTGAGGAGCTGAGCTCCTGTGGCTTTGCCCCCAGCGCCTTCCAGCAGCAGGAGAAGCTGCAGAGCCTGAAGAAAGATTTCCTGCAGCTGCAAAAGGTGGCAAAAGACAGGTGAGCCCCAGGGAGGGGAGCTTGGGGGTGGCTTCAGGGTCCGAGCAGGACCCTGTGGAGATCTCCTTTCCGAGGAAGGGGGGCAGGAGCCAGCTCTTCCTGCTGCCCTCCTCCCACACCAGGATCCTGAGGCAGCTCTGCTCCAGCTGGCGCTTTAAAAAAAGCCTTGGCTGGGGGCGTAGTGAAAAATTCCTGGTGCTCTGCATTTCCCAGCTCCAGGCGTGTGGGCTGCTGCGCCCCAGAGCATCCTGCTGGCTGCTGGGGAGGACGGGGAGCGGGGCTGACAGCAGAGCAGCCTGGAAAGGAGGTAAAAAGGGAGCTGCAGCAGGGTCAGAGCAGCAGCAGCAGCAGCCCCGGGAGCTGCTCCTCTCTGGCTGTGCCTCCGAAATCCCTGCGGAGGGCAGGGAAGGCTGGTGGGGAAAAGCAGATGGAAGTCCTGGTAACCCCTGGTAATTCAGTGCCCTCAGAGAGGGGCCTGTGACTCCCGTCCAGGAGCTGCCTTGTTCCTCCAGGATGGGCTCAGTGGATGGAGATGTGGCCAGGGAGGGAGGGGCAGCACAGCCTGGGCTCCCCCTGGGATGCAGCTGCCCTGAATGGGCTCTGTCGTCCCAAAAGTGGAGCTTTTCCCAGGAAAAAGAGCCTGGGAAGTGCCCAGTCCCAGTCCCGTGGCTGCTGGCCACCACTGGGGTGGCCAAAAGTGCCGCCAGCCAGGATTTGAGGGGGTCAGCAACAGCGAGGGGCTGGCACTGGGTGCACCCCATTTTGGCTGGCGCTGTTCCCAGGCAACATATAATAGTAATAATAATAATAATAATAATAATAATAATAATAATAATAATAATAATAATAATAATAATAATAACAACAACAACAACAATGATAATAATGATAATAATGGTAATAATGGTAATAATGATAATAATGATAATAATGATAATGATAATTTAAAAAGGGCTCCTAGAGACCCAGCCATGCTGCATTCAGGAGGGGGTAATTGCAAGGCAGAGCACGAGCTCTGACTCTCTGAAACCTTTTCACTCCCAGGGAAAAGGATGCCTCGTCCTGCCAGGAGCAGCTGGATGAGTTTCGGAGCCTGGTGGGCGCCGTGAGGAAGTGGCTGAGGGAGAGCGAAGGCAAAATTCCACCTGCCGAGACCTCCCTGGGCACCCAGGAGCTGCAGCAGCGCGGGCAGCAGATCCAGGTGGGCTGAGGGAGCTGGGATCAGGCCAGGAAATGTGGAAGTGCTGGAATGGGAAACAAACTCCAAGCAGCAGAGGTGGTTTGGGGTCTGAGGAATCCTCAGCGCGCATCCTCGGCGGCTCAGAGAGAAAGGAGCAACGGGAGGGTTTCCTTGGGTTTGCCTGGCTTCCTGTCACTCCCTCTGCCTGCTCTGGGCAGGATTTGGGAGCGGGAGACCTGTTTTTACCGAGTGTTTGTGGAAGGTGGCCTCCTGTCACCCGAGCCCCCGGTGTGGGGTGTGATAAATCGGGATGCGATAAATCGGGGTGAGATAAATCGGGGTGAGATAAATCGGGATGTGATAAATTGGGATGAGATAAATCAGGATGAGATAAATCAGGATGTGCCAAGGGGTTGACTCAGAGGCAGAGCAGCCCTGCTGAGTCACCCTCAGCAGCCCTCGCACCCCTCAGCACCCGGAAAGCCGCGGGATTGGGCTCAGCCAGGCTGGGAGGGGGAGGAGGAGGGATGTCCCCGGGATGGTGGGAGGGAGAAGGTTTCCTCCAGCAGACCCATTAGTTGGGAAGAGCTTTTCACTGTTTGGTTCCCCCACTGGCAAAAAATAGATTGGTTTGACACCCACATCCCTGCCAGAGGCGTGAGCTGGCTCCCTGGGTGCCGTGTCACCGTGTCACCGTGTCACCGTGTCACTGCAGAGGGGACAGGCCAGGAAGGAAGGGCTGTGGCCAGGCAAGAGTGACCCCAATCCCAACCTCTGCTTTTGAGCAGGATCTCCTGGAGGAATGGAAGGAGAAAGGGGCCCAGGTGGAGGAGATTGGCCGCAGAGGGACCCTCCTGGAGAACCTGATCGTGGAGATTACGGCCCCCAACACCCCACCCAAGGCAGGTGAGTTGTGGCCAGCTCTGCTGAGGGCACCTCTGCTGTCACCACTGCATCTTCTCTGAGCCTGCCTCGAGCAAAAAATGGGGTTATTTCCCCCTTTTAACCAAATGCAGAGGGGCTGTGGTGATCTGAGTGTCGTGGTTGAGTCTCTGGCGCTCATTGCATCGGTGCATCAGCCTAGCTTGGCTTAATTAGCTGTCGCCTAACGAGCTCTGAATTGCTCTGCGTTTGCTGTGGGGACCCAAATCACTGCTCTGATGGAGCCTGGGAGCTCGTGGAGGTGGCTCCTGCTCTCTCCTGGTGATGCTCTTCAGCCTCCTGAGGGCTGGAGTGTTTTAATCAAGCCCCAGCATTCGGGTTTCGTGTCTGGATGACGTTTGGGGCTGTGATAGTCAGATGTGATTTACTGGTCTCCCTTTTTGGCTTCAAGTGGGTGAAGCAATGAGATGATGTCTGGTTCGTTTGGAAAGCAGCTCAAAGATGTCTTCCAGCTTGTTGAGAACAAGTCCCTGGGCTCTCATTGCTGATGGGAATTTACAGGAATTTGTGGTCTGAGTGTGTTTGTCAGGATTAAGTTCGTGAGCAGTTCTTTGGGAAACCATCAGAAGTGAGGAGAGGCTGGAGGGTGACCAGAGGTGCAGCCCCTTATGTCCATGAAATCTTTAAAATGTGTGCTTAGAAAAGAGAGACGAGCCTGAAAATGTGAGTGTCCCTTTGGCTGGGACATCTGGTGCCCAGGGAAGGGCCACTGGTGCATCCTGCATCTCTGGGCAAAGAGAGCCTGTCCACAGGGCAGGTTTGAATAGCTTCATCCCATGAAAAAAGGAGGGTGTGGGTGAGTTAATCCCTCCATGGAAGGCATTCAGCAGTTTTATTTGGTATAATTCAGAAAATCACGCTCAGGGTAAGCAGCAGAAGTGGCCTGTGGTCCCCAGCATTGCAGCCCAAGCAGGAGCCGCATCCACCCCGGTGTCTGGGTGATGTTGGGATGCTGGGAGAGCTGCCCAGCTCCAGAAAGCTTCAGCTCTGTTGGTCCAGCTCCAGGAAAAGCGAGGGGAGCAGCAGGAGGAGGGATAAAGGGACTCCAAACCGGATCAATGCCGGTGCTGGGCAGGTGGGAGGTGGAGACGTCGCTCCGGTGCTCGCTGGTCCCTGTCACACAGCAGCCACTCCTCGCTCGCTGTCTGCATCCCTGACACCTCTGTCTCATCCCTCTTGTCCTTCTTGTCCCTCTTGTCCCCGTCCCCTCTGCCCAGGTACAGCTCTGCCTGCTCCAGGAGGCTCGGGAGGCAGCGTGAACGGATACCACACCTGCAAAGGTGAGCCCGCCGAGCCACGTCCCTGTGCATTTCCATTCCCTGGGAATACAAACCTCAGCGTGGCACCCTCAGCACCCCGGGAGAAGGGAAATGAGTTTGGCAATGGGTTGGGAATGCTCAGCTGCAGTGATGGAGGGTGGAGGTCAGGCTGAAGGACAGAGAGGGGCAGCCTCGGGGAGTGACAGCGCCCTGACACCTCGTCAGGTGGTGTTAGGAGCTGATGAATGGGGGATCATTTTAAGGCCTGCAATTAAATTTATTGGTTCTGTGGGATTATAACTGCGGCATCCAGCCCTGCAGTTTGGAGAGCCATTTTAATTATTGCCCCTTATCTGCTGTTAGTTCAGAGATAATAGGTGCATAAAAACAGCTTTATATCTCAGTGCCAAATGATGTAACCTTGTGTTAGCAGCTCCTTTGTGAGAGGGGGGCTCAGCTTGCACCAGGCTCACAAGCAGAGAGGCATTTCCTTTGTTTGTAAACTGTCAAAGGGCACGGGGAGGGGACAACTGGAGAGGTGGCAGGAGAGGTGAGGACGATGCCATGTGAAGCTCGGCCTCTTGCTCCTCATCTCACCTGCCTGTGGCCGCCTGGGGCTGGGTTAGAACCTGATAATCTGGGGCTGGGTTAGAACCTGATAATGTGGGGCTGGGCAGCGTGGGCAGCGCTGCTGACCCCGGGCTGGCTGGTTTTTTTGGGCGCAGATCTGACGGAGATCCAGTGCGACGTGTCGGAGGTGAGGCGGCGGTACCAGGCGCTGGGCGCGGCGCTGCGGGAGCGCCAGCAGCAGCTCTCGGCCACGCTGGGCAGGATGCAGGAGGTGCAGCAGGAGGCCAGCTCCATGCTCCAGTGGCTGGAGTCCAAGGAAAGGACGCTGTCGGAGCTGGACGCCTCCTCCTCACCCACCAAGACGGAGACGATGAGAGCCCAGGCTGAGCACAACAAGGTGACTTCTCCTCCTGACTTTCTGGGGTTGTAGGATCACAAAACGGCCCTTGAAGGTCACCCAGTTCCACCCCTCTGCCTTTCATCCCCCAAAGGATCCCAGAGATGTGCTTGGTGGCACAGGATCAGTCACAAGGGTTTACCCTGAGCTCCCCCAGGTCAGGAATTCCAGGCAGGTCCATGGAGCAGCATCCCCTTTGCTTTTAGAGCTGTTGCTGTCAGGCTGAGGGGAAAAGGAGATTTTTTGGAGCCTTTGCTGCTGGGCCACTCCAGCTTCTCCTGGAAAGCAATTTCCAGCCTTTCCCTGCCCTCACAGCCAAGTTAGCTCACAATATTGCTAACAAATTGATTTCATTTAAGAGCAAAGAAGAGAAATTGTCCAGCTGCTTTTCCATTCCTACTCGCTGATCCTTTTGCCCCATATCTGAGGAAGTTCAAATCATTCTTTTCCAGGCGTTTCTGGCTGAGTTGGAACAGAACTCTGGGAAGATCCAGAGGGTAAAGGAAGCACTTTCTGGCTTGCTGGAGAAATATCCAGATTCTCCAGAAGCAGCAAACTGGAAGAAGATGCAGGAAGACCTGAGTAAGTGCCTGAAGCACTTCATGAGGCTTCTGTCTGCAAACATCACGTTAGACGTGGTTCAGGAGCGTGGGGCCATCCCAGAGTCATGCTAGAGCAGAGTCACTTCTAATTAAAATTCAGTAAATAGCAAACCTATCTCCGAGCTGTCTGGCGTGGAAGGTGTTCCTGAGATGAGCCCTGTCGTGATTAATGAAATCTCTGTGATGGATGTGGATTTTCAAGGCTTGCCTCCTTAAATTGCTCCTTAAAAAAAAAAATAAAAAAAGGGGGGAAGGGGAAAAAAAAAAAGTGTTAGAGGTTGATTATTTTGATTAAAAGCTTCACTGCTTGATATAGAATTCTAGTCATTAGCGAGGCTACCCTAGGTAATTAAGTGTTGACTAAACAAGGCTGGGTGTTCAAAGGGAAGCCCAGAGATTCTCTTCTTTGAAATAGCAGGAGCGTGGTGACAGAGTTCTCCGTCTGGGAGATCTGAGTGTGCTGTGTGAGGATGGGTACCCCTGGCAGTGTCCTCATTTTTCAGGCCAGGGATGTCAGATGGCTCACCCAAGGTCAGACCAGCTCATGGCAGTAGTGGCTAGAGCACAGAAATCCTGCTTGCCAAGGCTGTTTGATTTTTTTTTTTCCTAGGAGCTTCCAGACCTTGTAGCCACTAGATTTGGGTAATGGCTTAGTAGATGGGAGAGTGGATAGAGCCACACTGGTTTTATTGGAAAACAGAGGAGATTTCCCTTTGGGAGAACGGTGGGGAGGGGAAAACAGCCTTGGTGATGGTGATGGTGATGGTGGGCAAGGCAGGAGCTGGATGGCAGCCAACAGAGGTGTGGTGCTTCAGATTGCAGGTGGGAGAGGGCCAGCCAGGCCACGGCAGCGCGGCAGCAGAAGCTGGAGGAGTCGGCGACGCAGCTGGCCACGTTCCAGGCGGCCGAGGCGCAGCTGAGACCCTGGCTGATGGAGAAGGAGCTGATGATGAGCGTGCTGGGCCCCCTCTCCATCGACCCCAACATGCTGAACGCTCAGAAGCAGCAGGTCCAGGTGAGAGGGGTTTGTGTCTTCGTGGTGGGTGGGCTCGGGGTGGGGGACAGTGTCTTGTCCGGCGTGTCCCTGGTGTTCAGGGACCTCGTGGCTCCTCTTCCAAATCCTCCAAACCCCGCTGAGCCCAAACTGCTGTGAGTAACTCGGAAAGGGTGCAGTGCTCAGCTGCCTTCCCGCACTGGATTGACTCAGCAGTGAATCACTTGGCCCCTCCTGGAGGGTGAATTTGCTTTCAACAAGGCTGATGCTCTGCAGGACTCGCTAACTCTGCCCCCTCTGCCTGCCAGCCTGGCCCTTCCATTCCTCCTGCTTCCAGATCCTAACATGGCTGTGACCAGCCACAGCACGGAGCAGAAAAAAAAGCCCCAGTGGTGATAATTAGGTTTCCATCTCATCTCAGTGGTTTATGCCACAAGACAAACAGGAGGAAGAGAGCAAAGTCCTGGAGTCGCAGACCCCTCCCAGCTTTTTAACTTCCAAGGTCACAGTAAATCCTGGGCTACCCAGCCCAATTGCTGTCCCACCCCAGGGCCTGTTCCTGCTGATTCCACGGGCTGGATAAAGCCCCTGGAGTTCTGCTTTGTTTTGACTGTGTGTACTCAGAGCTGTCAGTTTTATGCAAACATTTTTATGTTGTTTCTGCTCCAGTTTATGCTGAAGGAATTCGAAGCTCGCCGGCAGCAGCACGAGCAGCTCAACCAGGCGGCTCAGAGCATCCTGACTGGCCCTGGAGATGTTTCTCCATCCACCAGCCAGGTGCAGGATGAGCTCCAGGGGGTCAACCAGAAATGGTCCGAGCTCACGGAGCGCCTCAACTCCCGCTCCAGCCAGATCGACCAAGCCATAGTGAAGAGCACCCAGTACCAGGAGCTCCTCCAGGGTCTCTCAGAGAAGGTGAAGGCTGTTGGGCAGCGCCTGAGCAGCCAGTCTGCCATCAGCACCCAGCCTGACGCCGTCAAACAGCAGCTGGAGGAGACCAGCGAGATCCGCTCGGACCTGGAGCAGCTGGAGGAGGAGATCTCGGAGGCTCAGAGCCTCTGTGACGACCTCTCCGTCCTCATTGGGGAGCAGTACCTCAAAG
The DNA here is from genome assembly GCA_013399225.1 of Rhipidura dahli. Classification (NCBI taxonomy): domain Eukaryota; kingdom Metazoa; phylum Chordata; class Aves; order Passeriformes; family Rhipiduridae; genus Rhipidura; species Rhipidura dahli. The sequence continues at coordinate 7,452 of VXAC01002388.1, forward strand.
ATGAGCTGAGGAAACGTCTGGAGACGGTGGCACTGCCCCTCAAAGGGCTGGAAGATCTGGCAGGTGAGATTGGGATTGAGAGATGCTGGGGTGTCCAGCTCCATCCCTGCTCTTTGCCAAAGGGCTCTCCCATCGCTGGGTTTATAAAAATAACAGGGGAAGCACCATTTATTGCTTTTTAGGGTTCTTCATGGGTGTTTTATGTGGGACCAAGCGTGGGGGAGTTCGAACTCCAGGAATACCTGGAGAGGGAGCAGAGGTGTTCAGCCCCACTGATGTGGCTCTTCACCAAGAAGGGTGAAAAAAAAAACCAAACCAGGTTCCTAAATTCAGATTGGGGCATGGAGAAGCCCCAGTGGCCACCCTCTGATCTTGGGATGCATCTTCTCAGAGGTTACATTTAGAGACTGGTCCAGAGAGCTGAGAGTTCTGCATCATCGCTGCCTCTTACTACCTGAGAAATTTATGAATCAGTGAGCAGAAAGGGCTGGTGATGCAATGGAAAGCTCCTTCCTGTTAATCAAAACACAGTTGGTGCATCTGAGATGATTTTAAATAATTGCACTCAGCTTATTTGATTTTGAGCTTAATTGTCGCCCTCTAATCTCGTTGCCTCCGCAGCCGACCGGATGAACCGACTGCAGACCGCGCTCGCCAGCTCCCAGCAGTTCCAGCACATGTTTGATGAACTCAGGACTTGGCTGGATGACAGAAGGTGCCAGCAAGCCCAGAGCCAACCCATTTCTGCTAAACTGGAGAGGCTGCAGAGCCAAATCCAGGAGCAGGAAGAGTTCCAGAAGAGCCTCAACCAGCACAGCGGCTCCTACGAGATGATTGTGGCCGAGGGAGAATCTTTGCTGCTCTCGGTCCAGCCTGGCGAGGAGAAGACCACTCTGCAGAACCAGCTGGTCAGCCTGAAAACCCACTGGGAGGAGCTCAGCAAGCAGGCTGCTGACAGGCACTCCAAGCTCAAGGACTGCTTGCAGAAAGCCCAGAAGTACCAGCGGCACGCCGAGGATCTCCTGCCCTGGGTGGAGGACTGCAAGGCGAAGATGGCAGAGCTGGAGGTCACCCTGGATCCCGTGCAGCTGGAGGCCACTCTGCTGAGGTCAAAGGCCTTGCTGAGTGACGTGGAGAAGCGCCGGTCCCTGCTGGAGATGCTCAACAGCGCTGCCGACATCCTGATCGACGCTTCCCAGACGGACGAGGACGACATCCGGGATGAGAAGGCTGGCATCAACCAGAGGATGGATGCCATCACAGAGGAGCTGCAAACCAAGACTGGCTCCATCGAAGAGATGTCCCAGAGGCTCAAGGAGTTCCAGGAGAGCTTCAAGAACATCGAGAAGAAGCTGGAAGGGGCTAAGCACCAGCTGGAGATCTACGACGCCCTGGGGCCGCAAGCCTGCAGCAACAAGAATTTGGAGAAGCTCAGGGCGCAGCAGGAGGTGCTGCAGGCCCTGGAGCCGCAGGTGGATTACCTGAAAAACCTCACTCGAGGTCTGGTGGAAGATGCTCCAGAGGGATCCGACTGCTCCCAGCTCTTAAGCCAGGCTGAGGTGGCTCAGCAGGACTTCAAGGCTGTGAAGCAGAAAGTCGGCGACTGCTGCGCCCTGATGGAGAACAAGCTGGAAGGCATCGGCCAGTTCAACAGCAGGGTCAGGGAGATGTTCTCCCAGCTGGCAGACCTGGACGATGAGCTGGACAGCATGGGCCCCATCGGGAGGGACTCAGACAGCCTCCAGTCCCAGGCTGAGGACGTCCGTGCCTTCCTGGGCAAGCTGCAGCGGCTGAGAGCCGACATCGAGTCCTCCGAGGGCGAGTGCAAGAAGATGCTAGAGGACGAGGGCAGCCCCGACCTGCTGGGGCTGAGGAGGGAGCTGGAGACGCTGAGCAAGCAGTGCAGCAAGCTGACAGAGAGGGGCAGGAGCCGGCGGGAGCAGGTGGAGACGACGCTGTCCCGCGTCGAGGACTTTTACAGCCGCCTGAAGGAGCTGAGCCAGCTGACCACGGCGGCCGAGGAGAACGAGGCCTTGCAGTGGGTGGTGGGGACGGAGGTGGAGACCATCAACCAGCAGCTGGCGGACTTCAAGGTCGGTTGGATGATTCCATGTGGGTTTTGGGGTTGTTTTTTTGGGGTTTTTTTTTTTTTTTAAAGCGGTTTTGGCGCTTGAAGGTGCTGCGGGTTTTCTCCGTGGGCTTCAAGCCGTGGCGTCTGGGTTGTTTGTTGCTGTGATGTGAGTGGGTTTGCACTGGAATATCCTTGCTCTGGAGGGTGTGAAATGCTGCTGGTGGACTTGGTAGTCCGTGGTGAAAAGGTGTGGGAAGGTTTTGGGATTGGGCAGGAAAATCCCTGTTCTGCTGGAGATGTGTGATGTTGGTGTGCCAGCACCTCGTGGGCTGCTCGAGGTGGGTGGCATTTCGATTTTGGGGGAGGAAAGGAGGGGTTTGAGTCTGCCTGAGCTGTGAATTTGAGAGCCTAGTCCAGATCAGATCATCCTGTAGGCCTGGCTCTGCCTGGCCCCCCACTTGCTGCTCTCTCCATCTGGGTCACGTAATGAATCCATTTCGGGGTCCTTGGGCACAAAAAGAGCCACAGATGAGCTGTGAGGAGAGGAGTTTGCCCAGGGAATTAAACCAAGGTGAAGTTTTATGTGGGATGTTCACATTTCCAGCAAGGAGCTGATGGAGACCGCCAAGCCTTGAGAGGGGGAAGAGCTGGAGTGTGATCTATTTCCACGCAGTGTTATGGTGCTGGGTCATGCTGTTACACCACATTAATTACATTAATACGGCTCAGAAGTTCTCTTGCTGTGAAACTTCTATTCCTGATGTGCTCAGGAGCTGATGATTGGGCTGATTTACATCTGGCTGCTCGTTTCCTGGTGTTAATGGCAGGGTGGGAAGGAGAGGCAGTTTTACAGCCATTTACTTTTCATCTCATGGCTAATTGATCCCGTTCCACCACTTGAGCAGCTCTGTGAAACCTTCACCAGGACAAGGTGTTTCTGGTTTTGGGGGGGTTGTCTATCCAAAAAAAACCCCACCACCCTGGAATTGTGTTTAATTGTATTTATGGGACAAACTCAACCTCACCTGATGGTGTTGCTTGTGTTGGGCAGTTTGCTTTGAGCAGAGAGGGGAAGGATATAAATTCATCATTAAACACCACAGAGGGAACAAATACATCCAGAAAGGAGTTTTTTAGTCCTTAAAATCAGTGAACCTTTCCTGCAGAGCCAGGGGATTATTCCTGGCTGAGCAGCTCTCATTAGGAATGACGACAAAACCCAGACTGGGCAGGAGCAGCTTAACCCACCGTGGGGTTTGCACATGGTCCACAGCTCAGTGACCTTGAGGATGACCCTTCAAGGCAGGGGTGACCCAAACTGAGGGGGTTTGGGGGTCTGGGGTGTCCTTGCCAGGAGTCATTCGTTGGCCATGGAGGCAGCTGGGGCCTCAGTGGGTGGGGAAGTGAAAGTTGCAGCAGCAGTGGGAAGGTTTTGGCTGGGAAGGAAACGGGGCAGAAGCACGAGGGGTGGATGGAGCAATCGTGGTTACAGCAGCATTCCTTCATTCCTGCATTCCCCCTTTCCTCCATTCCTCCATTCCTCCATTCCCCTTTTCCTCCTTTCCTCCATTCCTGCATTCCGTGCCCGGCTCATCCCGGGAGCGGCGATTTCTGCACAAATCCCAAACCTTGCAGAGCTGATCTTGGCAAAGCTTCACCTTCTGGTCCTCCCTGAGAGAAATGCAATCCCAGATCCCGACCTGCACGTGGAAGGGCATCAGCAGGGCCTGGAGGGAGAGCTGTGGCACAGCCTGGCTTGTGCTCTGTGGGGAGCTCGGGGGGCTTCCCTTGCTTGCGCCAGGCTTTTGTTTCCCAATAAATTCTCTCTCTTAAGGCAGCATCACAACTCTTGCCCTCCTTGGGTTGCAAACCAGGGGCGTGCCCGGAGTGTCCTGGTGGAGCAGAGGAGCTCCTCACCCTGGCAGAGCTCTGGGGGGAGGATGGGGTGACGGATGGGGTGACAGGGGCTCTCCGGGAGCGGTCGCTCTCTGTCCGTCCAGAAGGCTCCGATGCAGGCAGATATTATGTCTTAAGGCATTAATTTTAATGAACATCTGTGTAAATGAGATGCAAATTAGGCATGGCCCCCGGGGGCTCCAGGCAAGTTGCCAGCGGAGCCCTGACAAAGGTGGGCACTTCTGGACTCATTGTGTCCAGATTTTAATAAAGAAGATCCATTGAAGGCTCTGGTGGAGGCTGGGAACGGATGGCTTTGGAAGCAGCTTATGTTTGAAGCTTCCCATGTATTTTCCTTTTCCCTCAAACTTGCCCCAAAAGGCCACGACCTCCTTAACTTTTGGAAAACTGCCATCCGTGCATTTCCTCTCTCCCCCACCAGCCCCTTTCCCAGGTCACAGAGGGACTAATCCTGGCTTTGGGAGGGATGAGCCCTCTCCCTCTGCAAGTTTTCCTCCTGGCCGGGTTCCTCCGAGGCGGGAGGCTGGGAAGCAGCTGTCAGATCGTGCTCAGGGGGAAGCTTTGTTTGCAGGAGGGGTTTCGGTTCAGCCAGCGGATGGGATTTTTGGGGACGGATCCTCAGGAGCCGGGACAACTCTCCAGGGTGGAGCTGGAGTTCAGGGGAGTGCAGGAAATCCAGTCAGGATTGTAAGAAGCCCATCTGGGTGGGGGAGACTTTAAGGGGTCATCGAATTCAGCCTCTCCCCAGAGTTTTCTGGGGAGATCAAGTGCAGCTGAGAGGCATTTCTGTGCTTTTGAGCCTGGGCTTATATGGACATCCCGATGGATCGCTTCGGATCCAGCTGTGCCACGGCAGAAATAACGTGGCTTTAAGCTCACGTTGAGCTGTCAGAGCAAAGGAACCTCATCCTTAACTCCTGATCTCCAGCAGGGGTTGAACCCAAGTGGTTCTCGTTCCACTGCTGCCTCTCTGAGGAGCCCCTTTTTCTTATAAAAAGGAGATAAAGTTGGGAGAATCTTTGTGCTGAGCTTCACGCAGCCAAGCTGGGCTCTTCAGCGTGAGGTACAAGTGCCAGGCATCAGCAGGAGCTGCTCCTAGGAGTTTCCAGGCTGGGGCACTTCTTCCCCGCTCTGCTGTCTCTGCTGTCAGCTCAGGTTTCTCAAAGCTTACGCTGATATTAAATTTTAATGACTGGAATCAAATGAGCTACGGTTGAGATGTTACTAAACATAACAAGCCCTGTGGATTCAGTTTGGCAAACAGCAGAATTCCCCAGGGAAGTGATTCCCCAGGTACAGATGAGACAGGGGGGTTTCTCCATTGCTTTGTCTCCAGCATCAGCAACCCCTGCTCAGCTGGAAAACCCCAAGTGAGAACCCTTCACTCCAAAAATCATGAAAAATCATGAAACTCACGGGACAAAGCTCGTGTTGCTGGGTGCCAGTGGCTCATCCTCCTTCACACACTGAAGAAGCAGAGGTGAGGTTTGCTGGCTGGCAGCAGAGGTGCCAGAAAGCCCCAGGTGTGGGCTGGTCCCATCTGGCCAGAGAGCACCCATCAGCCTGGGCCACGGAGCCAAATTCCTGGGGGTTTTGGGGGAGACATCTGTGCTGGGGTAGCTCAGCCTCCACGCTGAGCAGGCTGGAGCCTGGCTTTTGTTTATCTTTTACGTGGTGGGTTTGGAGCTTGGGTTTCAGAGCGTGGCTTGTGCTTGGCGTTGGCCTCTTTGGTTCCTGGTGCTGGTTTTGGACAAATTCTTGATGCTGCTGCAGGTGAGCTCCGAGGCAGAGTGTTAACGCTCAGCCCTGGGTCAGAGGTGCTGGCAGGGATTTTTTGTGCTCTCTGCTGAGGAGTGAAGGATCCTGGTGCCTCCCCAGTCATAGATTCGTGGAATGGTTTGGGTGAGAAGGGGCAGGGACACCTTCTGCTAGACCAGGGTGCTCCAAGCCTGTCCTTGGGCGCTTCCAGGGATGGGACAGCCACAGCTCCTCTGGGAGGAATCTCAGCTGCATCGTGCCAGGGAGCTCTGCTTTGCTGGGGACACTTTGTGCCCACAGGGAAGACGAGAGCAGGATCATCCCTCTGTTCCTCCTGAGCTGTGCTCAGCACCCAGCAGGGATCTCCGCAAGGATCCAGAGCACTTCCCCCAAAATGAAACCCGAGGAAAAAAACATCAAACTCGACATAACCAAAGGGTCACCACCACACTGGGTGGGTGCAGGTGCAGCTGGCTGGCAGGGGGGACACCTGGTGACGTGTCCTGGTGGCTCCTGCTGTCACCACAGCTGAGCTCGGCGGCGCTGGGGCACGGCACAGGAATGTGGCGAGCCGGGACCTGCCGCAGCTGGCACGGCCGAGCTGTTTATCCAGGATCCCTCTCTCTGCCTCCCAGAGTTAATTAAACCCCACCCTGGAGAGCAGGGAGGAGCAGGAGGGGGTCTCCAGCCTTCGGTGGGTGATGGCTTTGCCGAGGCAGCGGAGGGAAGGGATGGGATTTGGGGCTCCTGCCTCTCCTCCTGGCATTTCTGGGGAGTTGTTTTTGGGTTTTTTTGAGACTGGAGTTGCTCAATGCGGTGAACTCTGGCACTGCTGCGTCACACCAATAAAGGTTTAATGCTGGGTGATGAGGAGGGGGGAGGGAGAATTCCTAGACAGCAATAACTGAAGCCTCAGTTTTATTTTAGAGCAGGTCAGGTCGGCCAGGGCCCGTTGTGCCTCCAGCACCCTCTTTGTCTGCTTCAATGAAGAAAAAAAATAATAATCAGGAAAGAAACCTCAGGAGTGGTGATGCAGTGAGTGAGGCCCAAATGAGAATTACTCATCTGGCCATTCCAGTGCTGCTGCCTGACCCTGCTCCCTGGAAAAAGGCAGCAGGGCTGGAGAGCCCACGCACCCCCTGTGCCCTCCTCCTGCCCCCCTTCCTGGGGGATGTCAGCTTGGCTCAGCACTTTATTTATGACTCGTAATTCCCCCAACCTTTCCACCAGGCAGCTGAGTCAGAAGTGCCACTGTTTTGTCCCAGGTGTCCCTGCCTGAGCGTGCTGGCTTTGGAAGGGGGGCTGCCACTGATGTGACCTCATGGTGTCCCCTGCATGAGCAGGGAGAGGTCTGGGATGGGGACTTGGCTGCTCAGCACCCTGCACTTTCACCATGGATGTTTTGCAGGGGGATCAAAGTTTGGGTTTCTCCCCCAGAAGTTTTGTCCCATTTAGGGTTGCAGCTTTTGTGCTCCCCAGCGGTCCCTGAGTGCACAAGGGGCGTTTTGTGACCTTCCTTTGTAGGGTGATCTCGAGGGTCTTTTCCAGCCTCACTGATTTTGTGGTTTTCTCTCTCTGGGGCTGGCGGCTCTGCAGCTGCTGCCACTGCAGAGCTGCTCTGGAAGGTCAGAGAACAGTTTGGGTTGGAAGGGACCTTAAACATCATCTCATTCCAACCCTCCTAAGGAAGGCAGAGAGGAAAAGCAGCATCCCATTTTGGGATAGCTGGGCAGAACTGGAGAGCAGGGGTGACTCCCTGTGCTGGTGGCACGAGGCATTGACGCCAGAGCATTAACGCTTAAATCCTGAATTTCTGCAGGCAGCAGGACCCGTGCTGCTTAGCCAGGACAAGTGGCCACGCAGTGCCCATCCCACACCCCCGGGGTGGCTTTTTTGGGCACTCCACACCCCAGCAAACAGCCAAACCCCATAGCTGGGGGTGCCTGGCCGGCAGGTGGGCGAGGGGAGGTGGGTTTCTGAGAAGGGGCTGTGGCAGGCGAGGGACACTCCTGCCACTTGCTGTGCCCCAGCCCGGCCGAGGGTATTTTTAACCCTTCTGTGCCCCCCGCAGGAATGCGTGCGGCTCCCGACAGTCGTGGGGCTGGGAGCAGCTGGGTGGGACCGGGCTGGGAGTGGGGACAGGCTGCGTGACGGTGCCTTCTCGTTGAACGCTTTCCAGACCTACTTAAAGTATCTCTGGCTCGTATTTTCAGCATCAGCAGCGCACGCAGAAATGCCTCCTCTCTGACAGCTGTTAAGCTGCCTTAAAGGCACCATCTCCCCTCGCTGGGGAAGGAGGGTGATAAACAGGGAAGGGGGGGCTGATAAGGAGGGGCTGTGCTGGGTGACAGGGTTGTCACCGAGCCTGGCCCCGGCTGCAGAGCCGTGCTGGGGCTGGGTGCGCTCCTGACCCGCCGATCTCGGGGCTGCTCAGGAGGCACGGGGAGCACAAGCGGCCCCGGCAGCCTCCTCGGAAGTGAATTTTAGCGCCGGGGGAGGATTTTTAGCACCGAGGGAAAAGCCCTGGAGCTCCTGCTGCCCGCAGGGAACGCTGCCGGTGTGCTGGCTCGTCAGCAAGCCACGGGTGGGCTTTGACCTTGACGTGTCAGCAGAGGCACAGGCGCTTCCCCGATGCCCAGAACAAGAGCGAATTAAGCCAAGAGTTGCTGAGATCGACCAAATCGTAGCGAGGCTTTTATTATTTTTTTTTTTCCCCTCCCCTCCTTTTCTTTTCTTTTCTTTTCTTGACCGTGAAACAATCGGGCTGCGATCAAATGGTGCCTTTCAGGAGCTGCCTGTGGGTCTGCGCTCCAAAAGCCACCCACTTGCAGATGCTTTGGTGACCCTGCCAGGTCTGAGCCACAAGGGAGGTGGCTGGAGGAATGTCCCCTCTCCGGAGCACTCGTTAGCTGGTGGTGATGACACCTCGCAGTGTTTCCAGGAGATACTAAAAATACCGGCTTTGCATAAGAGCAGGAGAGCTGAGGATCCGAGGGAGGAGGAGATGGGAAGCTTTTTTGTCTGCAAGGGCTTTGAGCAGAGGAGGGAGAGGAGCCTGCTCCTGGCAGGATGCTGCCGTGGAGTGGTGGTGGGGGATCCGTGGGGACATTCCCGTCACCCACAGCATCCCAGCGAGGATTGGGAAGGGAAGGGGCTGTGGCCACTGGGTCTGGAGCAAGCAGGGAAGGATTTGGGCTGGGGTTAGTCACTGCAGCCTTTCAGGAACAATTGCCAATTCTCCTGCTGAAGGAGTGGTTTAAATGTCTCCCATCCAGAGGATTCTCGGGATGATAACACACTTACCTCACTTCCTAAAGGGCCTGAAGGGAGCAGTTTATTAATCACCCCATCCCCGCCGCCCCCCTTTGCTCTGGGAGCACTTTGTGGGGTGCCCGGAGAGCCCAGGGTGCTTCAACCTGCAGGGAAACCGAGCAGGTGAGGTCAGAAATGGGCATTTCAGCAGCTTTCACCTCCTGGCCACGCAGCTCTGCCCTTTTCTCTCTCTCTGTGCCATCTCAGGTGGCTGCTGGGGAGTTTTGGGGCTCTCTGTGCAACGAAGATGGGGCTCCATGGGAACGCCGAGTGCTGCTGCAACACGTGGGCTCCAGGCTGCGTTTGGGAGAATTATTTATACCAACATCTATATTAGCTGCTGCCTTGCAGGGAAAGCGCTGTGCTGCAGCTCCTGCACTCTTGGAAGAGCAGAATAAATTTAATTATTTTTTGGGGGGGATTACGGCGCTCGCTGCAGCTGTGCGTCCAAAGTGCAGGAGCTTTCTCTGGGAGTTTGGGTTTTAGGTTTAGTTTTCTTCTTAAAACTTTCCCCGTGGAAAGGTGTGGACCCCCAGGGAGCCTGCTGAGGTTTCCTCCCACAGCCCTGCGGGGCAGAGTCCTGAATTAACAGGCTCCGGGTTCCAAATGGCTGATTTAAAGACGTGCTGGCTCCCTGCGTCCCCAGCAGCTGTAGCCTTTGAAGAGGCATCGAGTGCTGGCAGAGCCCTGATGTGAGATTGGTTTGAAGTCAGCTGCGAGGCAGAGGGATGAGGGAAGCACCCGGCGGGGTGGGAATAGCCCCGGTGCTCCTGCCTGGGTCAGGAGCTGGAATGGCAATCACAGGGGTTTGGGAAAAGGGATGAGTGAGGAGGAGAGCAGGAGGGGAAGAAAGAAACGCCTCTGACCTTCTGAGAAACGCAGCAAAGGCTTTAAAAAACATGAATCCTCTGCTAAAAATCCCAGCGCAGCCTAAAGCGCCGTTTCTAAGGGAGATTTCGTGAGTGCTTGATTTGGCTTTGTGCTTTTATTGCAGTGCCTGAGGGAGGGTGAGATGCACCCCGAGTCCTTCTCTGTTGGGCTGGAGGCTCTTGGGGTTACCCACTCTGCCTGGCTTGGACATGGCACAGTGTCCCAGCCCAGTGGTGACACTGGTGGAGTCAGGTCTGGGGGACACAGTGACCTACACGAAGTCAGACTCAGGGGACAGGCTGCCCAGAAAAGCTTTGGTTGCCTCATCCCTCAAGGCCAGGTCGGAGCAGCCTGCTGTAGTGGGAAGTGCCCAGAGCAGGGAATGGGACAAGCTGAGTTTTACCATCCTTCCAACACGAATGTTCTGTGATTTTACGACATGGGCAGCAAGACCAGCAGGAACAAAGCTCACAGTGCCAAGCCAGGAGCTCTCCTACCTCCACCCTGCACTCCCAGAGCAGGAGGGCACCAAGGTGAAAGTTTAAAGAAGCTTTGAGGGCAAAGAAGACCCTGATCTCATAAATGACCCGTCCGTCAGAGGTCTTGAGCTGCCTCTGAGCTCTCTCGCTTGTCGCATAACACGGGTCCCTCACTTCCAGCTGCTGAGATGCATTAAAAGAAAGCTAAAAATACCTTGGTGTCCAAATAGTGCTGTGCCATGTAAACAGTGGTGGCAGCGGTGGCAGGACCCAGCACGGCCCCAGACAGGGTGACATCAGCCCGTGACGGGGATGGCCATGTGCCGGGGCTGGTGGCCATATGAGGAAAGCTCGAAACCAGCAGGTTCAGGAGACCAATGGGGGATGCTCCTGCTTGGAGAAGGTCTTGGAAAACCTCCGGGTGGGTTTTAGCTCGAGGGGGTTTTATCTGCAGGGTGTGAGCAGGTCGGGGTTGGGTGACGGGAGCTGTTTGTGGGCTGAGCAAAAGCCAAATGAGGGGGTCTTGGTGGTCACTTGGAAATACCCGAAAGGACAAAAATTCAGACAGGACCTTCACATCCTTCCTCATCCATCCCTTGCACAAAGCCCAGGCTAAGCCCTGACCTTGCAATTCCCAGCATTGGTTGGCTCCTGTCCCCATCGCTGGGGTGGCACTTGGAGGCTCAAAGCCGTGATTTGGGCAACCTGCAAGAGTTCTGGCTGGGATCTTCGGGCCAGGCTCAGCAAGTTTCCAATTGGCTTCCGTCCCTCCCCAATATTTCCCCGATGGTTTTAGAAAATGTGGTGGGGGGGGAAGTGTCGGGAGGAAGACTCGGCTCGCTCCTGGCACGTGATTCGGTGAGGAAATGGGAAAAGAATTTCTGGCTGTGAAAAACGGGGCAGCTCCACGTCGAGAGAGAGAGAAAGAGAGAGAGAGAGAGAGAGGGAGAGGGAGATCGTTCCTTCTTCGCAGTGGAACAAAAAAGCCTCCTCGCCCCAGCCCGGATGCCTGGGATTCCTGGCGGAGGGGCCCCGGAGCGGTAACGGTGCAGCTCCGCCAGCTCCCGGCCAAGGTGGTAGCGGGGGAGCCGGGGCGGCGTGGCCGGAGCGCTGGCACGGCACCGCTGTCCTCTTGTTGTTTCAGCTGCTCTGGATTAATACCAGGGACCAGGAGCTGCGCTGTCCCCCGCCAAGGGGAAAAATCCAGGCCTCGGGACACACCGGCAGTGTCGGCAGCTGGGGCTGGAGGAGGCTGCAGGGCTGAATGTCCGGCTGTCTGTCCAGGGGGATGTGGAAGGGACGTGCCCCGGGTGGGCAGAGGGGGCTGTTTGAAATTCCCACTCCCTCCCCGCCTCCCGCTCTTTTCCTCGGTTGTATTTAATGGTGGGGAAAAGGAAAAAAGAGAGGATTCCAAAGGTTTCCCCCGGTGTGAACGTCTCCATCCGAGGAGAACTTTGGGCTGTTTAATGGGCAATTCCCTCCGAGCCCTCCCCTTCCACAAAGCACCCGTTCCCGTCTCTCCGAAAGCAAAACAAAGCTTTGGGAATGCGCTGCTGGAGCTGCTGCGTGCGCAGTTGGTGCCGGGACGTGGGGATGAAGGGGCTGAGAGCTCGGGAAGGTGGAAGCTGGGCGCCCACCACAGCCACACTGTGACCTTGGCCAAGCCTCGGTGTTTTGAGGATGGCATTACGTCAAAAAAAATTAGCCAGGATTTCATCTTCTTTGCCTGTGGGTCACCGTGGCCAGGTGGGAAGGCTTTTGGTGAAGCTGTGGCACAGCAAAGCACAGACCGAGGTCCCTTTCTCCCGGTGCTTTTGGAGTGCAATGCTGCACGTTTTTCTGTATTAAACACCTTGTATTTTTATCCCGATGCCATAATTCATCCCAAAGTAGCAGGCCGGGTGGCTGGTGGGGCGGGTTGTTGCCTGGAGATGCGTGGAGGCTGTTCCCAACCCTCCTGTTTTCTCTCCCAAGTCTGTGACTTCCTTCAGCATCACTTCGCAGCGGTGATTCACGCGCCCGGGCTGCCTCCCTCCCCGCTCCCAATGTTCCCCATCTCTTAAACCCAAGGGTTTCGGGGGAGGAAAAGAGGGTGACAGGACTCAGGATGGGAGGAGCAGTATGCTGCCCTAGAGCTGGGGCTATAAAAAATTATGATTTTTAGGATAAAGAGCCCGCAGTGCTTGAGGGGAGCGGTGGCAAGTTGCGGGTGGCTTTTTGGCACAGCGGTGGGGAAGACAAAATCGGTACTTTGGGGGTGTTTCGGGTGGGTTCCTCCGCTGATTTAAAAACTCGGTTCTTTGTGCGAGGGCGTGTGTGAGGAGCAGCGAGACCCGGTGTTCGTTTGCGGGGGTCGCAATCCCCCTTCCAGCGCTTGCTCGGGGAACAGCGGACAAAGGGTCGGGGGAGCGGGGCCGGTGGCGGGGGGAGCCGGGGCC
>VXAC01002388.1:39970-57593 GCA_013399225.1 Rhipidura dahli
GGCTTTAGGAGCAAGGATGAGTCCTCTGGATGGATTTGGGAGGTTCTCCTGGCTTTAGGAGCAAGGATGAGTTCTCAAGGATGGATGTGCCTGCTTCTATCTGGAGCAGACAAGGTGACATCAGTCAGAGGAGGAGAAAAAAAGCATTTGTGGCTTCTCAGCCGAGCTGGCCTCTTGTTGGTGGCCCCTGTGAGACGATTTGCTGGTGTTGATTCGGTGCCTAACGGAGGGGAGGGACATCCCCCAGCACAAAAACCCCATCAGCACGATTGGCACTAATTGGCACCTTCCCTGGCAGCCCAACATGGATGGAATGAGCAGAGACTTTCATGCTAGAGGTGGCCAGAACAGAGGTTTGTTGGAGGGAGAGTGTGTGGGCAAATTTGCCCTGAGCTTGCACATAAATAAAAGCTGTTCTTTCTGCAGGCTGGAGTTTCTCACGTCCCTCAGCATCTCCCAAAGTTTATGCTCTGATAGTCCTGGCCATCTTTAATCCCCCTCTGGACATTCTGTTGGCTGTTTAAAAAGGTTGTAAAAAGGTTCCCTCCTTCTCTGAGTGCTTTAATCTCCTTCCCCAGTCATCCAGGACAAGTTGGATCAGATGGTTTTCTTCTGGGAAGACATCAAAGCTCGCACCGAGGAACGCGAAATGAAGTTCCTGGATGTGCTGGAGCTTGCAGAGAAGTTCTGGTACGACATGGCAGCGCTCCTGACAACCATCAAGGACACCCAGGACATTGTCCACGACCTGGAGAGCCCAGGCATCGATCCCTCCATCATCAAGCAGCAGGTGGAAGCAGCAGAGGTGAGGCCCACGGGGCTGTTCCTCAGCCTGGAGCTCGTCCACCCTCAGTTCCTCTGCTAAATTGGGAAGGTCTGAGATCATGACCACGGCCAGAGGTGGCTGTAAATCAGATTTGTAGGCGGTCAGTCTGGTTGTGAAGAGTTATTTCCATAGCAGCTTGGAGCTGCAGGAGGAAAAAAAGGCCAGAATTGGATTCCCTGTATCCTTTACCTTAAATCCCATTTTCTGCTGCTGTTCTGGGGAGCCCACGGAGCTCTGTGTGGTCTCAGCTCTGTGCCCACTTGCTTGGAGTGATGTGGAAGCTGGCGTGGCTCTGCTCCCAGCCCGAGCCAGAGGCTGCCTGGCGTGGGAGGAGTAAATTTAGCTTTATCTCCAAGAGATAAGTGCTTGGATTTGTTCCTTTCTGGTTGCTTTGTGTGGCAAAATCCACTCCAGGTGGGTTTGGGTGGGCTCAGGCCTTGAGGAGCAGGGCTGTTGCTTTTTGCTTTGCTCAGTTGAGCCTCGCTGCTCCCTTCTCACTCGGACTCTGCACCTTCTGAGCCTCAAAACCCTCGCTCCTGTATTGACAAAAACCTCCTGTCAACAACACCTTCAGCCCAGGCAGTTCAGGCTGGCAGCTGAATGCAGATGTTCTTATTTTAGCCCCAGAAGGGTGGTGCTGGTGGTGGTGACAGAATCGGCCACCTGCTCCCTGTGTCACCTGCTCCTGGGGTTTGGAGTTGGGCTCTTGGCCAAGGTGCAGGGCACTGGGGCAGGAAGGGCTTTCTGTGCTTCATCCCTCCTGCTCCTGAGGCAAGGTGGGAAGAGGATTTGATCGTGAAAGGGTTTCCCTTGTGTGGCTGTGCCTCTGCAGACCATCAAGGAGGAGACAGACGGGCTGCACGAAGAGCTGGAGTTCATCCGCCTCCTCGGCACCGACCTCATCTTCGCCTGTGGCGAGACTGAGAAGCCAGAGGTGAAGAAGAGCATCGATGAGGTAGGGGGAGAGGCAGCAGATGAAACGAGGTGGGAGCAGCAGGAGCTCAGGATGGGGAGCCTGACGAGCCCTGCGGGCGATCCCTGTGTCCCACAGATGAACAACGCCTGGGAAAACCTCAACAAAACGTGGAAGGAGAGGCTGGAAAAGCTGGAGGAGGCCATGCAGTCGGCTGTGCAGTACCAGGACACGCTCCAAGTACGAGGCAGGGCTGCTGGTGCAGGGTGGGGGGACCCTGGGAGTGCCACTGCCAATCCTCTCGCTGGAGCTGGGCTGGGATTTGCACTTCCCTGGAGCAGGGAACACCTCTGAGGGAGCTCAGCCAGCAGCTCTGGTGGGGAGCAGATTACTGATTGCATTGGCCTTGCCCAAATCTTCATTTTTTCTCAGAGCAGCAGGGTGAGGGAGGGAAGGAGGGAGCTGGCCAGGCAGACGAGTTCCACCCCATGGCTGTGGGGTGGTGGAGGGACCCACCCCTGTCCCCTGACCGGCTGCAGAGGGGACACTTTGCCATTCCCTGACGTTGTCCCTGCTCCTTCCAGGCCATGTTTGACTGGCTGGACAACGCTGTGATCAAACTGTGCAACATGTCCCCCGTGGGCACCGACCTGAGCACAGTCAAGGAGCAGATGAACGAGATGAAGGTACAGGGCAGGGGAGGGGCAGGTTCTGCGGCTCTGCTTCGCCTCCCAGAGCTCCAGTGATTCACTCTGGTCTGGTTTCTGTCCCGCTTGTCTTGGCAGGAGTTTAAAATGGAGGTTTACCAGCAGCAGATTGAGATGGAAAAGCTTAATCACCAAGGTGAGCTGATGCTAAAAAAGGCTACGGATGAGACAGACAGAGACATCATCAAGGAACCACTGACAGAGCTCAAACATCTCTGGGAGAACCTGGGCGAGAAGATTGCTCACAGACAGGTACAGTGAGCACCTGGGGCTGTTGCAGGATGGAGCTCTCTGCGGTGCTCCCAACCCTTCCAAACTCACCTTTTCCCATCCCTGCCCTTGCCCAGCACAAGCTGGAAGCCGCCCTGCTGGCACTGGGCCAGTTCCAGCACGCCTTGGCCGAGCTGATGGCCTGGCTGACCCACACTGAGGAGCTGCTGGACGCCCAGAAACCCATCAACGGTGACCCCAAAGTCATCGAGGTCGAGCTCGCCAAGCACCACGTGAGTTTTTTCCCCGCTCCAGACACGTTCTGAGCAAGATTCCGAATTCTCACGAAGGGTTTGATCCCTGGGAGCAGGCAGGGCGTTCGGGTGAGGTGCCCAATGTTTGCCCCACCCCGTGCAGGTGCTGAAGAACGATGTCCTGGCCCACCAAGCCACCGTGGAGACGGTGAACAAAGCTGGGAACGAGCTGCTGGAGTCCAGCGCCGGGGACGACGCCAGCAGCCTGAGGAACCGCCTGGAGAAGCTGAATTCCTGCTGGGAGTCGGTGCTGCAGAAGACAGAGGAGAGGGAGCAGCAGCTGCAGTCCACCCTCCAGCAGGTCAGGAAGAGGTGTTGGGAATGTCCCCCCTGTGCCAGTGGGGTGCTGCTTTCCCCATGGTTTTGGGGGGATGGAGTTGGGGACACACCCTGGGAGATTTTTGTGGAGGTTTTTCTGTAGTTCCTATGGGTCAGTGCCTGCCCAGAAGCTCAGCAGGGACAGGGCACACCTGTGGGGTTGGGGACACAGCAGGTGTCACCCTCCTGAAGCCGCTGGCACATCCAGCTCTGCCTCTCTCTCTGGTTTCAGAGCAGACACAGCGTTGCCCCTGGCACACGGTCAATGGTGGCTGATGTCATCTGATCCGGGGCTGATTCTCTGCTCCCCAACAGGCTCAGGGTTTCCATGGTGAGATTGAAGACTTCCTCCTGTGGCTAACGAGGATGGAGAGCCAATTGTCGGCGTCGAAACCCACAGGAGGTCTGCCAGAAACTGCCCGGGAGCAGCTCAATGCCCACATGGTAATTTCTCAGGAGAGACTTTTTTTTTTTTTTGGTTTTGTTGGGTTTTTTTTTTTTTTTAAGGCTTTTAATTCAGCAAGTTCCTGTCAAACACCAGCATCAAAACTTCTCCTTTCTGCGTGTGACGGGGAGAAGAGGCTGCTCTGGTCTCCTCTCACAGATCACTTTGCACCTGATGCCTGGAACAAACCCACCAGGGTGCTTTAACCACCTTTTCTCACCTCAAACTCCCTCTCCGCTGTCTCTTCCCCTCCTGTCCTCAATGTTCCCGTCACCTGGAGCTTTGCAGCACGACCTGTTCCCTCTCCAAGCTTTTCCCCTGCCTAACCCTTGGGTGGTGGCTCTCTGCAGGAGCTGTACAGCCAGTTCAAAGCCAAGGAGGACGTTTACAGCCAGCTGCTGGCCAAGGGGAGGCTGATGCTGCTCAACCGCGACGACTCCGGCTCCGGCTCGAAGACAGAGCAGAGCGTGGCCCTTCTGGAGCAGAAATGGGGCCTGGTCAGCACCAAGATGGAGGAGAGAAAGGTAATGTTGAGGGGAAGATGCATCCAGCCTTGCCCCATGGCCTGAGAGCAGCTGCTCCCTGTTTGCCCGCTCTGCTTCCCCCCACACACACAAAGCTGGGGGTTGTTTTTTTGTTGGGTTTTTATTTTTTTTTTTCCCCCATCCATCTCTCTTGGTTGTAAAGGTTGAGTCTGTTTTTCAGGTGGTGCTGGGTGTCAAGCTGTCAGCGTGGGGGCTTTTTTTCTAGATAGCCATCAGAATGGGTTAAATGGCACAGAAAATGAGAGCGAAATGGCATTTTGGGTTAATTCAGGCAGGTGGGAAGAAGCCTCCCGCAGCTCTCAAAGGCAGGCTTTGTTGGTCAAGCCAAACCCTCCTCCAGGCTGACTCCATCCTCAGCTTTTGGCCAGGGATGAGATAAAACAAGGCCCACGGTGGCCTGGGCCCAGAATAAATCTGCAGCGCTGCAGCTGCTGCCATCAGAATGTCACCCCCCGCTCCCACCCGGCGCTGTCCCCACGGAGGAAGCTGAGGGTGACGCAGCTGCTCGTGTGCCCAGGAAGGTCTCCCCTTCCAGGGACTGTTCTTGTTGGGAGAGGAAGCCGTGCCTTTCACTGCAGCCCCCTCCCCTTGGCAAGCCGGCCGCGTTCCCAGCCGGGGCGATGCGGTTCCTGCTGCAGGGACACAAAGGCCGCCTCTGTCTGCGGGTCAGAGCTCTCACCCTCCTCACTGGGTGGTTTTTCTTTTTTTTCCCCCCTCTTTCTCTCCCTCCCCGCTGCCTACAGGCCAAGCTGGAGGAGGCACTGGCCCTGGCCACCGACTTCCAGAACTCCCTCCAGGATTTCATCAACTGGCTGACGCTGGCTGAGCAGAACCTCAACGTCGCGCCGCCCGCCAGCCTCATCCTGCCCGCCGTGCTGGCCCAGATCGACGAGCACAAGGTACCCCGAGGGCTCCATCCCCGGGCAGGGAGGGAGCCACGGTGGTCACACCTGGCTGCTGCTGGTCACACCTGGCTGCTGGTGGTCACACCTGGCTTCTGGTGGTCACACCTGGCTGCTGGNCTTCTGGTGGTCACACCTGGCTTCAGGTGGTCCCACCTGGCTTCTGCTGGTCCCACCTGGCTGCTGGTGGTCACACCTGGCTCCTGGTGGTCCCACCTGGCTGCTGGTGGTCACACCTGGCTCCTGCTGGTCACACCTGGCTTCAGGTGGTCCCACCTGGCTGCTGGTGGTCCCACCTGGCTGCTCTGACGCCGGGATGCCCTTTGCTCTTGGCAGGTGTTCGCCAACGAGGTGAACGCGCACCGGGACCGCATCATCGAGCTGGACCAGACGGGCAACCAGCTGAAGTTCCTGAGCCAGAAGCAGGACGTGGTGCTGATCAAGAACCTGCTGGTCAGCGTCCAGTCGCGCTGGGAGAAGGTGGTGCAGCGCTCGGTGGAGCGGGGACGGGCCCTCGATGACGCCAGGAAGAGAGCCAAGCAGGTGAGGGGCGTGGGGAGGGCGTGACAGACCCCAAAAAACTGCCAGCAGCAGGTCCCAGGACCAGAGAAGAGCTGGGGGACACCAGCAGTGTGAAGGTCCAACTTGGCTCCCGTTCTCTTGCAGTTCCACGAAGCCTGGAAGAAGCTGATTGATTGGCTGGAGGATGCAGAGAACCACCTGGACTCCGAGCTGGAGATTTCCAACGATCCCGACAAAATCAAGCTCCAGCTCTCCAAGCACAAGGTGAATCCTGCCAAAGCTGGGCTGGTGCTGGGCACGGGGTGGAAGGGGCTCTGCTGGGAGGGTGAGCAGGGGAACAGGATGGGAGAAAGGCAAGTCCATGCCTAGCAGAGCCACGGAGATCCGGGAATCCTCAGAGCCAGGGCCAGGCTGTCTGAAGCAGTTCTGTTTCCCCTCCATTTCCCAGGAGTTCCAGAAGACTCTGGGTGGGAAGCAGCCTGTTTACGATACCACCATCAGGACAGGCAGAGCCCTCAAAGAAAAGGCCCTGCTGGCTGATGACACTCAGAAGCTGGACAATCTGCTGGGAGAAGTCCGGGATAAGTGGGACACAGTGTGCGGAAAATCCGTGGAGAGGTGAGCCCAGCCCCGAGGCTGCACCAGTGCTGCTCCTGTGCCACAGGGGCTCCCTGGGGTGGCTGGGGGTCACTGGGACAGGACAAAAGGAGGTGAGTTTGCCCGTGGAAGGTCACTGGGGTGTTTGCTTTGCAGGCAGCACAAGCTGGA
Organism: Rhipidura dahli; assembly: GCA_013399225.1. Lineage (NCBI taxonomy): Eukaryota > Metazoa > Chordata > Aves > Passeriformes > Rhipiduridae > Rhipidura > Rhipidura dahli. Next base: position 46,441 of record VXAC01002388.1, read on the forward strand.
AGAGGCCCTGCTGTTCTCCGGGCAGTTCATGGATGCGCTGCAGGCTCTGGTGGACTGGCTCTACAAGGTGGAGCCCCAGTTAGCCGAGGACCAGCCTGTCCACGGGGACCTGGACCTGGTCATGAACCTGATGGATGCTCACAAGGTGAGAGCACCTTTCCCAGCTCTTGTCCTCCCCAGGAGCCCAAGAGCAGACCTGGAGTGGGCGTTTCACTGCGGGAGTCCTGCCTTCCTGCAGGGGATAAAGAGGGAAAAACCAGCAAAAAAAAAAAAACAAAAAAACCAGGAAGAACTTCCACATTCCTGGGGAGGTGACCTAACCTTGCTCAGCTTGTGCTGCCTCCACCCAGGTGTTCCAGAAGGAGCTGGGGAAGCGCACGGGGACGGTGCAGGTGCTGAAACGCTCGGGCCGGGAGCTCATCGAGAACAGCCGGGACGACACCACCTGGGTGAAGGTGCAGCTGCAGGAGCTCAGCAACCGCTGGGACACGGTGTGCAAGCTCTCTGTGTCCAAGCAAACCCGCCTGGAGCAGGCCCTGAAGCAGGTGAGGAGGAAACCGTGCCTGGGGAGCCTCTTGGGGAGCTTTGCTGGCCTCTTGGGTTTGTTCCGCGCGAAGCTCAGGGAGGAGGTTTTGCCCTGCGAAGCAGTGGAGGGGGGTACCAGCCAGTTATTGCTTCTTTTTCCTAAAAAAAGAGCTGCTAAAGGCTGGTTTGAAAAGGGAGGGTGGGAAAAGAATCTCACTGATGTGCACAGCAGGGGTCGGACAGGCCAGGCTGGTGTTTGCCGGTGTCCAGAGAGACTCAATTGAAGCTAAAAAAAACCCAAAAAACCCAACCAAAAAGGTCAAAGGCTCTTAAGCAGCTTTTACATCAAGTAGGCAATTTACAGAATAAACTACCCGGGTGCCAGACTGCTCAGAATACATCATTTTTAAAAACATTTCCCTCTTCAGTGCAGCTGATGCTCAGGGAGGTGCCTGAGTGCTGCAGGACCCGCCTGCCCAAACCCCCAGCCCCAAACAGGGCTTTTTTTTCCCCCTCCTTTTTATATATTTTTAAAGCCCCTTTCAGCCCCGTTGTCACTCCAGCTGCCAGGAGTGAAGCCAGCAGCCCGTTTGGGGATGTGGAGGGCTGACAGAAGCCCCGTGGCTCTTGTTGCTGCAGGCTGAGGAGTTCAGGACAGCGGTGCACATGCTGCTGGAATGGCTCTCGGAAGCAGAGCAGTCCCTGCGCTTTCGGGGAGCGCTGCCGGACGACGCCGAGGCCCTGCAGGCTCTCATCGACGCCCACAAGGTAAAGGGGAGCTCCAAAGCACAGCCCAGGCAGAGCTGGGATGGGGGTGAAGATCACCAAAAAATTCCTCTGGGCCTTGCAGGAGTTCATGAAGAAAGTGGAGGAGAAGAGGGTGGACGTCAACGCGGCGGTGGGGATGGGCGAGGTCATCCTGGGCGCCTGCCACCCCGACTGCATCACCACCATCAAGCACTGGATCACCATCATCCGGGCCAGGTTCGAGGAGGTGAGTGCTGCAGGGTCAGTTCCAGGCTGCTGGTGGTGCCGGGGGTGGCCTCGGAGCTGTGGTTCCTGCTCCAGGTCCCCCCATGCTGGGTGGTTCCCAACAGGTTCTCACCTGGGCAAAGCAGCACCAGCAGAGGCTGGAGTCGGCTCTCTCCGAGCTGGTGGCCAATGCAGAGCTTCTGGAGGAGCTCCTGGCTTGGATCCAGTGGGCTGAGACCACCCTGATCCAGCGGGACCAGGATGCCATGCCCCAGAACATCGACCAGGTCAAAGCGCTCATCTCCGAACACCAGGTGAGCCCCGAGCTGAGCTCGGGACAGGGGCAGGGGGAGGGAGGCTTCCCTGGCTCCCTGGGTGCAGGGGGCACTGGCTCCTCTTGGAAATCCCTACTAAAGCAGCGTGGGACCCAACTGGAGCAAAACCAGCTCAGGGATGAGCTCCAGCCCTGGCAAATCCAAACCAGCGCTGACCACAACTCCCAGTCACCAGTGCTTGGTGCTCACCTCCCTCCACTGGCCTGGCGTGTCCCAGCAAGGGCTGGAAGCCAAAAAATGGTGAAATTGAGAAGGGTTTTTTTAATCCTTTCTGTGCTTTGGCAGTCCTTCATGGAGGAGATGACTCGGAAACAGCCAGACGTGGACAGGGTGACCAAGACCTACAAGAGAAAAGCCACTGAGCCTCCCCACGGGCCCTTCATCGACAAGAACCGCAGCAACAGTGAGTCTGCTTCGGGTGCTAGGGTGGCAGGAAACGGAATTCCTAGGCAGCTAATTAGCTCTGATTATCAATTAAGGAGGCATCCTGAGCTGGCAGCCACCAGGAAGGCAGCTGAGGCTTTGTCGGGAGGGGAGAATCCAGGTGGCATTTCCCAAAAAAGCCGTGCTGGGTGGGCTGTTCCTCGGGGTGCTTGGGCCTCTCCCTCCTCTCTCTCTGTGCAGAGAGAGATGAAATTTTGGGGTCTTTCTTGAGGAGTCCAGTGTGAGTTCCTGAGTGCTGGGGGATGTGGGGCTGTCTGTCCCCCTGTCCTCCTGCATCCCTTGGGACAGCAGCCTGGGAGGTTTGCCCTTTTTCAAGCAGCAAAACACATTTCAGTGCTGCTTTTCAGACTTGCTGCACCCATGAAAAGCCCCTCAAACAACCTCCTCTCTCCCTTTTTTTTTTATTTTCCAGGGAAATCCCTGGGGCAGGCTGCTCCCCCCAGCATGCCCATCATCTCCCAGTCGGAAACAAAGAATCCCAGGATAAACCAGCTCTCAGCTCGCTGGCAGCAGGTCTGGCTGCTGGCCCTGGAGAGGCAGAGGAAGCTCAACGATGCCCTGGACAGGCTGGAGGAGGTAACAGCCCCTGGCTGCTCCAGGCAGGGTGGGAGCTGGGAGTTCATCCCCAGAGAGGTGCAAGAAGCGATTTTAAATCAGTGCTGCCCCAATAAGTTCCTGCTGCCTTTCCAGAAATGCCCAAATGAAATATTCCTGAAATATTAAGGCTAAAAACCCTTTGGTAATTCATTAATTTACTGCACATTAACCAACTTTGTGCCCCTGTGTTTGGTATCTGTAGATAATGAGAGCCAGGCCCTGCTTTCCTCCTAGTAATGAGCTTTAAACAATTACTGTCTCTATTTTATCCAACCATCTAATGTCATTTTTGTTTTTATTTACGCTTAACAAAGCAGCTATGCCCAGAAGTGAGTGGTTTTTTTGTTTTGTTTTCTGTTGCTTTTGCTGTAGGTCAGTTCAGTTCCTTCGTATCCATGTTTTTTCTTTGTTGCTTTTCACCCCAAGAATGTTCAGAGAGAGACCAAAAAAAAAAAAAAAAAACCAAAACAAACCCCTTAAAAAACTGTCTTACCTTGGTGTGAGCTGCTTGAGCTGGTGGGGGTCCTTTTGGGGTGGGGAGATAAAGGAGGGTGTTGAAATTGGAGGGTTTGAGGCTGGGACTTGCAGAGCTGGAAGATGAGCAAGAAACCCCTTGGACAGATAGGGAGAGGGGATATCCATGCCCAAAACGATGCTGGAGGTGGGAATTCCTCCCTGGCAAGTCCATGGGGTGAGGAAGCATCCCCAAAAGGCCAAGCAGAGGGGTTGGGGGCTGTGTGTGTGTGTCTGTGTAGCTGCCCCTCCCCGCCTGCGCATCCCCACGGCAGCGCGGGCACCGCTGCATCCCACGCTGCTGGGATGCACGACCCTCCCCACCTGCTGCCTGTCCTGTGTGTCCTGTGCTCCTGGGGAATGCAGTCTGGGCAGCCCCTGGCTGGGAATTGTCTGGATGAATCCAGATCAACCTTCCCGGGAAGGGCGGGCGGGGAAGCGCCGGGAGCTCAGCCCCGGTTTGGGGTTTCAGGGTTGGTTCTCTTGGGTGCTGCTCCTTTGGGGTTTCCCCCACTGACTCCCCCTGGGGTGGTTTTTTTGCCCTTCCAGTTGAAGGAGTTTGCAAACTTCGACTTTGACGTCTGGAGGAAGAAGTACATGCGCTGGATGAACCACAAGAAGTCGCGGGTGATGGATTTCTTCCGGCGCATCGACAAGGACCAGGACGGGAAAATCACCCGGCAGGAGTTCATCGACGGCATCCTGGCTTCCAGTGAGTCCCTGCAAAACCAGCCTGGGGGGAAAACCTTGCAGCTCCCTTGCTCTTCCTCTCCTCATCTCCTCCTCCTCCTCCTCCTTTCAGAGTTCCCCACCACCAAGCTGGAGATGACGGCGGTGGCCGATATCTTCGACCGCGACGGCGACGGCTACATCGACTACTACGAGTTTGTGGCCGCCCTCCATCCCAACAAGGACGCCTACAGACCCACCACTGATGCTGACAAGATCGAGGATGAGGTGAAGCATCAAAACAAAAAAAAAAAATAAAGGGGGTGTGCTCAGCAGGGCTGGGGGTGGAGAAGAGAAAAATGGGCTTAAAAGAGGATTTTGGAGCCCAAAATAATGGGGTTGGGACTGAGCGTGTTTGAGGAAGGAAAGGCTGCTTGGGGCTGGTTTGTCTTGGGGGAGGCTCCCAAAATCCTGGTTCCTCACCCCTGGTGTTGGTGGTGGCAGGTCACCAGGCAAGTGGCCCAGTGCAAGTGTGCCAAGAGGTTCCAAGTGGAGCAGATCGGCGAGAACAAATACCGGGTAAGGCAGAGGGGGGGGACAGAAAACTCCCCCAAAATCCCCCTTCCCCTTTTCCCCCAGGGAGGGGGCATCACCCAGGGGGTGCCCAGCCTGGCTGACGGCGGGGAGGGGACCCGGGGTGAGGCGGAGACCTCGTCCCCCCTGGCACGGAGGTGGCTGGGATGTGTTTTCCCAGCTCCATCCTTGGCCCCAGGGCGTTGCCTGGATCGGGAGAACATAAAAGTGTCCCTGTTCTGGGGCAGGCAGCCCGGGGGGCCCCGTGAAACGCCGCATTCAGTGCTCAGGAGCCGCCCTTGAAGTTCCCCTCCTGGATGAGTGTACCTTACGCCTGTGTTTTTCTTAGCTGGCTCCCCAAAGAAGGGAGAATAATTTCCTGACAGGATCTCTTTGTAACGAGCTGCTGTTTACGTTCCAAACCCTTTTGGCCACGGCCAAGCGGCGGCAGAATTCCCACTTTGCTGCCCTCGCTGGGTTTGGGGCTGATCCCCCTCCCAAAACCCCCTCAGAGCTTCTCCTTTCCCCCCCAAAACAGCCCCAAACTCCCCCCCTGCAGATTTCTAACTCCTGCAGTTAACAGATTTCATTGTTGTTGCACTGTTAATCCCATCAATGTTTTTTTTTTCTTGTTTTTCTTTCCCTTCCTCTTCCCTCTGGACTTTGCTCCCCTCTCCCCCGTTCCCTCTCCCTGCAACTCCTCTCCCTCCATAGTTCTTCCTCGGCAATCAGGTACAGTTTGCCTCGTGGTGCTGTCTCTCTCACCTCTGGAAGTTGGTTTTTTTGGGTTTTTTTTTAACCTCTGTGGTGCTGCTCTGTCCTGTGGTGCTGTGGGAGGATGTGATGTGGGAGCTCAGCAGAGCCTGGTGCAGAGGAGTGCCACCCACCCAAAAAAAAAACCAGATCTGGCAGAAAAAAAAGGGATAAAATCCGGTGGGAAAAGCAGGATTTGGCAAAAGCAGAGAGGTTTTTGTCTCTGGGCTCCTCTCTTGGATGTACTGGGGGTGTTGAGGTGCTGGGTGGTGGCACTGGGGTGCAGGTGGATGTGTCCTCCTGAGGAGAACTGGGGGGGCACAACCTGCACCAGGCTCTGGGTGGGTTTGGGAATGAGAGCACTGAGTAATCCTGTAGGACAACTAAACCCTCATCCTGCTACTCCCACTGAGTAACTGCTCACTGGAGCAAGGCTCCCCTCCCACACCCTGCATGTGTCCTGATAGTGCTGGGACCTGAGATAAGCCCAGCTGCCCCGGGGGGCTCAGCCCCCCTTCTGAACAGGGCTGGGGCCCTTCTGATGTCCCCACTGCCCCTGGCTGGATTAAAAACAGCTTCTTTTTCACCTGCAGTGATGGTGGCCACCCAAAAAGATGCCCCAAAAGGTGCCCAAAAGGAAACACACTTGGATGTTGGGAATGGATGAGAGCTCTGGCTTTAGTTCAGGCAGTGACCAGAGAAATGTTTTCAGCAAAAACTGAGAAATTATGAGAACTGACTCGTCCCTGCTGGGGTTGGGTCTTGAAGGACACCTCAGGTAGAGCCTGGAGAGAGGGAAGGAGCTGCCCTGCTCCCTTCCCTGCCTGTGAGCACAGTGGCAGCTCTTCAGCTGAGCCCAGTTCAGCTTGGTGGGACCTCTGAGCAGGGAGCTCCAGGTCCCGTATCCTCCTGCCCTGACCCATCCCAGTCACTTTGCACTCTCTGTTTTCATTGAATCCCTTATTTTTGCATCTCCATCCATGGAAAATGTTCCTGTTTGGGGTTTTTTACCCCCTTTTTTTGATCATTCTGGAGAGGGTCTCCCTTCCAGAAGCTGCTTGTGCTGCCCTCTCATCCCAGCAGGTGCTCTGCAGAGCAAGCCAGGCTCTCCTCGTCCCTCCCAGCCCTGCCAGACACCCAGGAGCCTGGGTTTGGGTGTCCAGGAGGTTCAGGGGAGCTTTTATGAACCCAAGCTTTTGATCTGGGGCGCACCTCCGAGCACTAATGAACATCACAGTCACTAATCACCATTGCTGGGGACTCCTGCCCGGATTCCCCCCACTCTGCACTCACCCAAACATCCTCACTGGGGCCATTGCTGCAGCAGGGGCTTCGGGGCTGCTGGGGGTCAAGTCTGAGGCTCAGGGGAACCCCCTGGATTTCAGACTTGCTGGTGATCAGAGGTGCCTCGCTCGGCTCGTCCCGCTGAACCCACCAGCTCTTTCCCACGTGGGCTGCACCAGGAGGGTCAGGGCATTGCCAGCCTCTCTTTCCTTCACAAATAAAAGAGGAAAAAAAAAAACCCTACAATTCTGGCTGAGAAAACCCATCCAACCCCCAAATTCTAAAATCTGCCTTTGCTGCTCTGAAAAAACAAAAAAAACCACCTTTAAAATCAAAGGATTTGGGTTGGTCACGTCATCTTCAGACCAGGCAGGAAAACTCTCACATCAATTGTTGTTACCTCACACTTACTCCAGCAGAACCTGTCTGGAGAAGCCTTAGAACCACGAGCCAGGTGGATGAAAGCCTTTGGTGCAGCCTGGTGAGGGAAGGAGCTGCATTTTCCCCGCCCTGGGCTGCTCCCCTTTCCCTGAACCTCTTCCTTGGCCCCGCAGTTCGGCGATTCCCAGCAGCTGCGGCTGGTCCGGATCCTGCGGAGCACGGTCATGGTCCGTGTGGGCGGAGGATGGATGGCCCTGGACGAGTTCCTGGTGAAGAATGACCCGTGCAGAGGTGAGGCTTGGTGCCATCAGCATCTCCCTGTCCCACTGAGGGCAGTTGGGATGCCGTGACTGAGGTGCCCAGCTTGGGGACATCATCCCTGGAGCCTCCTGACCCTCGGTGAGGATGTTGGGTCCTTCCAAACCTGAGCTCTCCTCTCCTTCCCTCCCCTCCCAGCACGAGGACGGACCAACCTGGAGCTGAGGGAGAAGTTCATCCTGCCGGAAGGAGCCTCGCAGGGAATGACCCCGTTCAGGTCACGGGGCCGGAGATCCAAACCCTCCTCCCGAGCAGCCTCCCCGACCCGCTCCAGCTCCAGCGCCAGCCAGAGCAACCACAGCTGCGCCTCCATGCCGTCCTCTCCGGCCACCCCGGCCAGCGGAGCCAAGGTGGGGCTCAGGGGTCAAGGTGGGGCTCGGGGGTGAAGCTCTGCCTTCCCTTTGGAAGATCGTGTGGTCTCCAAAACCCAGATGAGGAGCTGCACCAGGTGTTGGGAGGAGGAAGGTTGGGGTTTCGGGGGGCTTGGTGAGGGCTCTAGAGGTGTCCAGGTGGGATGGGGGTGGGATGCTGCAGGACAGGTTTGGTTTCCAGGCCAGCCTTGGATCCCCAGGAGGGTCCCCAGCGCTCGCCGTGCGGCCAGAGGCTCCTGGTGCCCGAGGCAGGGCTGTGGTGTCAGGAGGAAGCCACCACCCCTCATCTCTCCTTGCCCACCCCATCATTATTCCATCACCCGCTGGGTTTTCCCCCTTTATTTTAATTTATTGTCATCCCTGTTCAGTTCTCGCTCCATTTTAGTGCCGTTTCCCCCCCGTTTTCCGGACATTCCCCCCATTTGTCTTTCTTTCTTTTTTTTTTTTNTTTTCCGGGCATTCCCCCCGTTTTTTTTTTTTTTTTTTTTTTTTTTTTTATTTTTTTTTTTTTTTTTACCACTCATTCCACCTCTCCCCACCCCCATTTCTCCCCTTGGCTTTTCCATTTCGCAGACTCCACACCACTTCTCTCGATGTTATGACAAACCCTGGTTGATAAACAGTAAAGCCAGCACCCCCCTGAGGGGATTCGATTATTCCGACCTCCAGCTCCCCAGCGCCGAGGTAGAGTATGGTCTGCCAGCCCCCAGGAGCTGCTGGCAGGCTGCAGTGCCCCTGGCACGGAGTCACCCCACTGCCCTGCCTGCTCCTAACGCTTTCCTCGTGGTAGAGCAGCGCTTGTAGCACCGCTAATTCTCCTCCAGCTGTTGGCGTTTTTCATGGGCCTCCAACTCGGGTTAAAAACACAAATAATCGGCTCCAAAACTGCTCTCAGTTCACCTCCACCTGCTTCCAAACCATCCCAATCCTCTTGTGCTTTGAGAATTGTGTTGATTTTCCCCCCTACACCCCACCAAAGCTTTGTTGGAAAAGGGGCCAAAGCCATTTTGGCTTCCCAAAATTGAAATCCAGCAGCCGAGTGGAGACTTGAAAATCGGCTGCAGCGCATGCGCCGTAACCACAGCGCCTCGGATTTGTGTTGAAGCACGGCTGCTGTGCCCAGCCACCGCCTCGGTGCTCCCAGGAGGATGGATTTGGGCTGAGATTTTGGGTTTTCTCCTAAAGTTTTCAGCCTCCTCGTGGATTTTTTTCCTGCCCTTGCGGGCGGGAGGTGGGAAGCACCGGGTAGGTCCCGGTGAGGTGACTGTGTCATGCTCAGCAGTGCTTCTGTGTGGAAAAGGGATTCTTTTGATTCATCAGGAGGTCAGGAGCACTTCCCCAGCTGCCCTAAAATCGATGCTTGCTGGCTGTTTTAAAATAGGATCAAGGATGAGAATCAAAATCTCTGACGATGACTGTGGTGCCTCGAAAATCGCGCGTTGATGGATTTTGATTCCCTCAGCTGCCCCCTCTCCCCCCTGCAGCTCCAGTTTCATCACATTCCAACACTTCTGAGGTTCCCAAAAATCGCAGGGGATGGAGGAAAACCCCTCCAGCTGTTGCTTTAAAGCTCTGTGGGGAAATGCCCTCTGGGACCTGTGTCCAGCTCAAAAACCCCCAGGGCTGGGGGGGACACCACGGGCGGCCGCTTTCCTGCAGCGCCGCCCCAAACCCAGAGCTTTGGATGGTGAACAGAAACTGGAGCTGCCTTTTCCAGCTGGATCCAGGTGCCCTCGCCCTGCTGGCACCTTCCCCTCGGCGTCCTGCAGCAGCAGAGTTGCCTGTTGTGCTGCTTCACCCCCGCACCAGCTGCACTTCCCACATCTCAAAGGTCGGGGAAAAAGCGCCGTTTCAGGGGGCAGCCAGAGCTGCCCCGCTGTGTTTTGTGTCCCTGCCCGCCACTTTTCCAACCTGGATTCCTCTGGGTGCTGGCAGTGGTGTGGATACACCCATCCACCTCTCCCCACAGTGGGTTGTGCTTCTCAAGATCCCAAACGGACTTGACCTTCTAAAATGCCCCTGAGCTGCTTGGATGTTGAAATCCCTCTTTTTCCCTATTTCACGTTCCCTCTGTGGAGGTTTCAAGCCCAGCTGATGCTGTCTCCTAACAGCTTTGCCTGGATTTTTTCTTTTCCCCAACAAATCCCAGTCCATCACCCTGCAGCACACCAAGCTGCTGTTCCCCTCCAAATTTTCAGGATTTGGGTTTTTCCCTTTTTTTTTTTAATGAACTGCTGCTGAAACGGGAGCTTGTGCCCTCCCTGACCATTGAGATGGGGGTTCCTTAGAAGCCCGAATTCTTGCTGAGGATCTGATCTCGGGTGTGACCTGAGCCCGTCACGGTGCAGGTGGCAGCTAAAGGGTGTCCCGTGTGTGCTTCCTCCCAAGGTCACCCCCTCGGCGGGCAGCAAACTGAAGCGCCCCACCTTCCACTCCAGCCGGACCTCCCTGGCTGGGGACACCAGTAACAGCTCCTCACCGGTCTCGACAGGTGCCAAAACCACTCGGGCAGGTGAGTTCAGGGAGGAGATGGAAAAACTCCTCCCCCGGCGCGCCCTCTCGGTGGAGACAACGCGGAGTGTTTCGGGGGTGGGCTGGGGGAGGAGCCGCTGAAATTTTGGGAGGAACCAGCCCCGCTGTTGAACCTCAGGGATGCTGGTGCGGAATCAGCCCCGGCAGGGACGGGGATTCCGCTGTCGGTTCGGGGATTCCGCTGTCGGTTCGGGGATTCCGCTGTCGGTTCGGGGATTCCGCTGTCGGTTCGGGGATTCCGCTGTCGGTTCGGGGATTCCGCTGTCGGTTCGGGGATTCCGCTGTGGGTTCGGGAACGGCGATTCCGCAGTCGGTTCGGGGATGGGGAGGAGAGGATTAAACCCTCCCTCTGAGGGCTGTGCTGGGCTCTCCTCCTCGCAGACCCCAAGAAAGCCGCCAGCCGTCCCACGAGCCGCGCCGGGAGCCGCACGGGGAGCCGGGCAAGCAGCCGGCGGGGCAGCGACGCCTCCGACTTCGACCTTCTGGAGACGCAGTCGGCGTGTTCGGACACCTCGGAGAGCAGCGCGGCCGGAGGGCAGAGCTCTCGCCGCGGCGTGGCCAAGCCCTCCAAAATCCCCACCATGTCCAAGAAAACGCCCGCTGCCACCCCAAAAACTCCCGGCCCTAAGAGATAATACTGTACCCACCGCCCTCCCGAGGGGGAGGAAAGGAGAGAGGAAAAAAAAACAAACGAAACGAAACCCAACCCGTGTCCAGTTTTTAACCCTGCTCCGTACATTGGATGTATATTTATTCTAAATGGGAGAAACTATATTGTTAAAAGTGTAAAAGAGAAGTTGTGTTATGAAGCTGCCTTATTTGGGTTTTTTTTTTGTTTTGTTTTGTTCTTTTGTTTTTGAGGGTTTTTTTTTTTCCTTTTTTGTAA
>VXAC01002391.1:0-54123 GCA_013399225.1 Rhipidura dahli
TTATATGTTATATATTGTATATTATATGTTACATATATTTATATGTTTTTATATTTTTTTTTATATATTTTGTGATTCCTGGTGGTAAGGAAGGGGTGGCCACTCCAAGGGCACTCTGCCATGACCAGATGGGAGTCACACGTTGTTTTCCTGACCTCTGAGTATCCCAAACTGTGTTTCCATCATGCTGTACCAAAATCAAAGGTGTCTCTGCTCACTGCTCCTGCAGCTCCTGAACTGGAGCTTCCTTATTCACCCACTGACAGTTGATACGCTGGGTACAGACAAGAAAAACCCTCCAATTCTGTTACTCTAATAATAAATCTCAGTGCCAAACCCCAATCTTCACTCCTGCATGGTATTTTATGATATTGCCTTTCTGTCTCCGTGATGAATAAGCCAGCACAGTCTCAAAGGAATGGTACTTCTGAGAGGTTTTTTTTTTTTTTTACCTCATAGAACCCTAGATTTTCAAAATATGCTGAAATAACACACACATTCATCTTCTGGAAAGTTTCTTCTTTTTAGCTAATTCTGGAAGACAACTAAAATCTTTGTTTAGGGGGTAACAGGTCACTAAAGATTAACAGAGGTTTATATTTCTGAGGGAGGGGAGAATAAAAGAATCACTTTGAAAAAACTTATGTGAACCTAATTTCACATTTTTAGTGGTGTTGTTTGTTTGTTTCAGGGTGGTTTTTTTTGTTGTTGTTGTTGTTGTTCTTTGGTTTGTTTGTTTTTTATGCCTGGGCATATTAAAAAGAAGTTTCTGTCATGTAGGTCATCACCTGTTAAAATGTAGTTTTTAGAGTTCTCACTATGCCTCTTTCAGAGTTCCAGTGTTACCAGCAGGTTTTATCTACAGTTTTTGAGACAAATCTTAACAGGGACTCTTGGAGCCAGTTTATGAGGAATTTTCATGAAGCTGACACAAAGCAACTGCAAAATCAGAGTCTCACAACAGGCATTTAGTATTTGCTTTCCCTGCACCTTGGCATGTTTTCTTTCATCATTAAATAGAACTGCATAAAAGCTCTGTGTTTATGTCGTTAGTCAGAATTCTTTGCCATGGAAAGCCAAACATTGGACAGTTAAATGAAAGGGAATGAGCACGTGCTGTGGCTGTTCTTCTCTACAATTTGTTTTTCTTCTCCAGACAAATGCAGTGAACACATCACAAAAACTTACACATATAATTGTGTCTCCAAAGCCGTGCATACCCTTAAAATAATTTGTGTTTACCAGCTAAGCTGGTGGTTGGAGTCAAGACATGAATTTAAATGCAACTCAGTAGTTTTGAGTCGTATATGAGGAGATCCAAAAAGGGAAAAACCTGGTGAAGAGATGAGAGAATTTTCCAGAACTCCAGTTCTCATTTTGTGAGAATAGGTTTGCTTCTTGTATTCAACACTGCTGTATTTTATATTTGTGGCTCATCATTCTATACATTGTTGTAAAGGACCTCTAACTCTTCAGGACAAAGAGGATGCTGCTGTCTTGATCTCATTTTGCTGTGGTTTCCCTGAGAAAAGAGCCAGCATTGTTCCAGTTCCACCTGCCAGCCTGTTTTCCTTCTGCACTTTTCCTTTGATTAGAGATTAATATTAGAGGATTTGTGGGGTTTGATTGCAGGATGTGGCTCTGTATTAACATAACATTACACCATTCTGCCAAAAACAAAAGGCTGTAAATTTAACATAAATTATATCTGGATATGATAAAAAACAGGCCATTAAATCCAAAGAGTGACACGAAGTCAGGTAAACCTATTGGTAACAAAAGGAGGCTAAACCCAGAGCTTATCTGTTTTTAACAAGCTCTGTTGTGGAGTCTGAACCTTTTGTGTGAAGTTCCGTTCATGGAGTCACAGAATCAGGATGGGAAGAGACCTCCAAGGTCACTGAGTTTGACTTGGGATGAGCAGCACCACGTGGACCAAAATGTGGAGGGAACCTCTGTCAGGCAGAGCTTTAGAGTCAAAATCCTTCCAAAACTTCACTTGTGGATCTGTGGCTGTTTTCCACAGTTCCAGGAGAGCTGCTGTTGCTAAAAGAGCAGGAAGGGGTTTGGGAACGCAGAAGATTCTTTTCCATAATTTTGAAAGTGCCTTTGCTATGAAACCACAGTTTGTGGATGTGGCACTTCTCACACACCGCGTCCGTTTCCTCGTGCACTTCAATCCAAAAGTTCCCCCAGGTGCTGAGTTTGCCATATCTCATAAAAGAGAGGAGAGAGGCAAGTGTCACCTCACTGGTTATACAGTTTGAATTAATTCATTCACCTCATTAGGCATCATAGTTTTATCTTTGGAGTTTTTTTTTCATCAGTTCCAGAAGTTGTTTTTGCTGATTTCCCTGTCGTGCTGCTGCTCATGGCAGCAGAATCAAACACTTTATGATGAGATGTTTTAGTACTACCTAACTACTTGCTCTGGGATTAATGGTTAAGATTAAATCTCATTATGTTTATAGCTTCTTACTGGGTATCTTTTCTTGATTAAAGTGTCAGTTAGAATAAAAAAAGAAAGTTAGATATTCAGAAGCATCAACATTTCAGTAATAAGCCAATATAACTTCCTTTTGGTCATCTAGGTGCTTTGAAAATCTTCCCTGAATTCCTTAATCAAGAGAAATGAAGCCTACAAGGAAAAAAAATAGAGAAAAAGATATCCAGTCCTTTTCATCCAGTGATATAATTTACACTGAGGGTGTAAACTCTGCCCTTTTCAGATCCCTTTTGCTGAAAGACACAGAAACACAGAATCAAAGACTATCCCAAGTTGCAAGGGACACAGAAGGACTATGAAAGTCCAAGTCCTGACAGAAGTTTTGCTGCAAATATTGTTATCATCTGAATAGAAGTCAATAGAATTATTTCTCCTCACTAGTGTGTTTTTCAGCATTTAGTCCCCTATAATCAATGAGATGTTACTCAGGAATCACTTGTTACAGGACTTCAGGCAGATGCTGAAGACTCTAAGCTAATTTAAAATGGTTACCACTGTTAAACCCTCTTCTAAGGACAAAATGTAACTCAGTGTAGAAGGCACCACCTGCTTCCATCCCAGCTTGGTGGGATTGTGAAAAGACTTTGAAAATAAGAACCTGTGGTCTATAAACTAAATCATGCACAAGCCATAAGAAATGCAGTCATAACAGAGTCACCAAATCACACAATTCCAGAGTGGTTTGGATTGGAAGGGACCTTACACCTCATCTGGTTCCTCTGCCTTGAGCAGGGACATCTCCCACCATCCCAGGTTGCTCCAACAGCAAGTCTTGGCACAGTCTTTGTCCACCCTGTGGGATCTTTGTTACACACTAAGTTCAGAGTACAAATTTATGTCAAAACTTAGCAGGCAAAAGCAGGTGCTGTGATTATTTTTTTTTTTCGAAAAGGGAGCAGAATACTCTAGAGACGTGGAGTGGAGGACACTAAAGTTTAATGCTGCTGCCCCAAAAACATGCAAGGTGAGTTTTACCCCCAGGGTTAACTTGCAGATGGGTGCTGGAAAGGCAGCACAGAGCAGCCCAGGCAGCTCAGGATGCCTGGTTGTGCTGCAGGGAAGCTCCCAGCAAGCTGGGCAGGGTTTGCTGAAGTGACAGCACTGGAGAACATCACCCAGCTCTGACAAAATCATCTCAGAATCCAAGCAGTAGCAGGCAGTAAAGCTGTTTGTGAGAGTTACAGAAGGAAAACTCTCGAAACACAGCTCAAAAGTAGTGATGGGTTAAGATAATCAAGATCTTTTTCCCTTTGGCCATTTCAGCAGCTGAGTTATTTATAGATGTGCTGATTAAACTATTCAATGTCTGATACATGTAAATGGTGTCAAAAAAGCTCTGTATTTACCCTGTCACACAAGCAGAGAGGAACTTTGTCAGCCTTGAAATGCACAGGTGAAAAACAAAGGACGATATTTTGAATAGCAGGGAATTGGATGTTTTCAGTGGAACTGAACACTGTACATGCTCTCAGGTACTGCCAGCACAAAGATGTTTAGCACAGGTGTTTTTGCAATCATGATACATTATGCAGATTAACAGTGAACAATGGGTATCAAGCAGCTCTACTTTTATGTTTGACTATTTTATTTTCAGTGTAAAGGGTTATGGGATGATGTGCCATCACATACCTGAGTGTAAGAAACCTTGCTGATGGGTTTTCAAATATTTCTTCATTTCTTCAGTTGCTGTGTTACTGGGTTTTGTAAGAGACAATTCAGTACACAAAAATGCTCCATGGATTTTTACACACTGAGTTCGAGCCAAAAATGTTCTTCAGGCTATTGCAGTATTGGCATCGTTCTCCAAATGTGGCTTGCAAACATGCAGCTGAAAACAATACAGATGCAAATGAGTGAAAAATCTTGTCATTCTAATTCCATAGTACTTTTATTTACTCAATTCAGGTGCTTGAGGTTCATTAAAAACACAAAAGAAGTGCCATTTTCTTTTGAATATACGCTATTCCTATAAGACTTTCAGGCATTTGGGGGCACCAGTTCTGATTTGCTTTATGAAACCATCACAGAAAATGTTACCTTGGTAAAAAGCTGTAAACTGCAGTGTCTGGGCTGCTTTAAACCTAATTCAAGTTGGTGATAAACAAAATAGGGAATGTGTTCCAGTGAAATGGCTGGCACAGCTGAAGGGGATGGGAATGGCTGAGCTCGGCATCGGGGCTCTGTCCTGACAGCAAAACAACTGCCCAGAGCAAAGAAGTCAAGGTGCTGAAGGCTTCTTATCACCGTGGCACAACTCTGATCTACCATTTTTTAAGTGGCACAGCTGAGTTTTGAGAGGCTTTGTTTAGTTGGCACAAACTGTGTAAACCCCAGTGGCCTCAGAAGGCTTCATTTGTTTTGCAAGAACGAAACCAGTTTGTTTTCATAAGAGAATGTTTGTCGTGTGGAAAAGATCCCTCAGCTGCCCAAAGGTTGTGTTCTTTATCCAGCTGCTGGTGAAATGCTGCTGGAAAGGCAAGTTAAGTCTCTAATTCTGCTGCAAGACTCTTTTCTATGTATGGCACTCAGACGTACTGCTGAGGGACACTACAAAACTGCATTGAAATGATCTGCCTGAATCATCTCAGAACCTTAGAATGGTTTGGGCTGGAAGGGACCTTGAAGATCACCTTTTTCCAAGCCCCTGCTCTGTTCAACCTTCCACTAGACGAGGTTGCTCAGTCCTCTTAATAAATATTAGCAGGAACATTTTCAACAGTTTTCCATAAATATCCTTAAAACCAAATATTTCCATTCTCGAGTGCATTTAAAAACTCAAGGAAGAGTGTCAGATGTATTATAATTGAAATTACTGTTCTTCAAATAAATGTTCCTGAGCATATTTTGTGGCATTGGCCCAATTGAGTTGTCAGTCAATGTTGGTTTAGTTTCCCTTGTAGTTCTGGATTTAAAAAGTAATTGTCTCAAAGACATGATTGCAATGAGTACAGGAAGCATAACTCAAAGAAAAGGCAGTGGTGCAAATATAGACAATTTATTTACAAAAAATGTAAATCAATTAAAGGCTGGTACAGGTTTCAGAAATACACACATGGGAAAGATCAGCATACAAAGTAAAATTAGGGTGAAAACCTCTTAAGACCGATCTCCCAAAGATAAATATCTGAAATAAAAGATATTGTTGAATTACCAGTTATGGGGGAGGAGAGACAAATGAGTCATGTGTTGGCCTCTAGAATCAATCTCTAGACTAGGACAGTCTATTGAGCACTCATAATTCCCTCTGTTGCTGCAGCAACAGGGAAGTAACAGGGGGTGAAATTGGCTTCATTTTAGATAAGGAATAACAATTTGCAGCTCTTCAGTGTTCATTGGTGAATTTACAGAACGGGCATCCTCAGGCAGAAGAGAGAGAACTGCTTTATCTCCTGGGAAAAAAAAAAAAAAAAAAAAGGAACCCAGATTTATTATGTTCAACAGTCAGGCAGATTAATGGGAACATAAACTATTTAGGAGTGTAACACTTACCTGCTCTGCCAGTTGTTAGCGTTTCTTAAATACTCAACAAACTATGCAGCTGTGCTTGGGAGGACAGGATAAGTTTTAATGTTAATGGTGGTGTTTTATCAATTAATACATATAAAGCTCAAAGTCCAGAGCCTTAGGATATTCCTTATGAGTGCCTGTGGTTCTGGCCCTGATTTCTATCTGAAATTCATTCTTTCTCACGTTCTCTTGCCCATTTCTCATTGTGTCAATCTGACTTTTCCTTAGTGCTTACTCTGCTGTTGTGTCTAGAGGGGACAAATCATGGCCTGGTCGTTATCTTTGCTTTCCTTTGATTTTCTTTGTAATAACATTGCTTTCTCCTCTTCTCTCCATAAAAAGGGCCTGTTTATTAAGCAGTCCAATAAGGTAATTTACTATAATTTTACAACCATTGGATGGAAGGCACTGCTGTAAGTTGTCCAGTTGTCATGACTATTGTGGTGCAACAATGTTTAGAAATAAGGAATCAGTGTTCCAGACCTCTGCCCCGAACGTCTGAAAGCAAACAGTCCTGAAATAAATAGGTTATGATCAATAAACAGGATGTTTTAGCCATAATGAAATAATGTCAAGAGCTATTATTTCTAAGACCTTATCTGCTTTGGTTATAAATTGAGGATGACTTTCATCCTTTGTGTTAAGGACATCCTTTTACTTCCAATCAATATGAAGTTATCCAAATATTGGCCCTGTGAAAAAATCAGGAGTAGTGGACTTGGAACATCAGAAATTCTTTCCTTTGAGCAGGGTTTTAGTTGAGTGTGAGCTTGCACTAAATCATTCAGGCTCTGATACCTGAACTGAGTGCAGAACGATTTCCTGCACAACCATTGGAGAGGAAAAACTGAGTGAAGGGGAAAAGAACCTTTCTTGTTTTAGAAAAGAGTTTTTATGTCAGTGTTCCAGTTTTCAAGTGCACACAGGGTAGGGCTCTGCATGAGATGGCCAAGTCCTAGGGAATGCTATTGCCTCTCATTATTGAAAAATTAAATAAATGATCAGGGAAATGAATGGTGAGAAAGGATATTTTCAAATACAGCAGGAAATGCCATGGTAGTTGTAGTCCCTCCATGACTGTACTATATCTGATGTTAAGAAACTTAGATGTTTTGGATGTAGTGAATAATAATTGTGCCTTCCCATTCTTTAGGTGCTGAACTGATGGTTCTGTGATTTAACATCTTGCAGAGAAATCAACTTTTTCCCACTAAGGATGTCTGAAGGACATTTCGAAATCTTATTGCTTCAGCTTACCTGCGTGTAATGTTCTTACAGTACTTGCCTTAAGATGAATAACACTTGAGATTCAACTGGGACCCTTCTGGCTTTTTATAGGAAAGAAAATCATAAAATACTGCCTTAGTAATGCTGGAACCTTCAGCAATTATTTCTATTGTAATCTGGTAATTGTGTTTTCTCAGCACATGGAGGGATTAACATCCTGTTAACAGGATTAATATTCCTGTTCCTTTTGTACACTTTCCCCTACATCTAATACCTTTAGAATACTTTTGAAAGAGAACATTTCATGAGGCTGTAGTTAATCAAAGCACAGGCTTGAGAAAAGTAGAATGAGTGCATTTATTTTTCCCCTGCCCTTTGCTCTGCATGTCTTCAGTGTTCAGTATCACAAATAAAGGATTTGTGTCGTGTGCACTGCCACAGGCATTAATACAGAGTTAAAATTTAGAGACTGTTTGGTGTCTGGGTAAAAAGGTGTAATTTTATCCTTCACACCAATAAACATACAAATATTTAAATACCTACTGTGGATATGATCCAGTGCAGCAAATCCCAAATGCCAGAGAGCCCCACATGCCAGCTGGTCAAGCCTGACCCTTCCAGGGATCCAGGGGCAGCCACAACTTCCCTGGGCACCCTGTGCCAAGGCACCTCCACCCTCACAGGAAAGTTATTCCCAATATCCAGGTTGATCTTCCTGTTGTTTCCCCATAGCCCAGCACTTAAGGCTGAGTAGACAGCTTTTTTCTTGCCATTGTTTTGTCAGATCTGTGCCTTTGTGCTTTTTCTGTGCCTCTTTTGTTCCTGGCTTCTGCCTTTTGCCCTTGGATTCTCAGTTTCCCAGGTCCCTGACCAGATAACCTCTCTGGAATGAACCTTTTCACCTTCCCTCGTCAGCTGGTTCTCACCACCAACTCCCTTACTCCTCAGTCAGATTTGCACCCTCGTGTTTGTGGCTTTCTGATTTACTTATTTCCCTTTTTTTTTGCCTTGAAAAAGGCCTTTGACCAGATGCCCTTAAGGCAGCATGTGCTCCCCTTCCACACACCCTGGCACAAACCCTTCAGTTGTGCTTCACTTCACGTTGTTATGGAAACACAGGGAGTACCAAACAGGACTCAGACACCAGTGCAGGGAGGGGGGAAAAAATCGTGTGTTCATTACAGTGTATTCTTTTTCAGGTTTCTAGATTACCACCAGTTTGCAACTTTAAATGCAAATTTAAAGCCTTTTTTTTTGGTTTAAATTTCAGAAAGTGTATTTAATTTAGCATAATCTCAGAAAAATCATTTAGCATGATTTCAAAAACTGCCTCAAGTTGTGCCAGGGTTGGATATTAGGAAAAAATTCCTCCACTGAAACACAGGTCAGGCATTGGAAGGGGCTGCCCAGAACAGAGGTAGAGCAACCATCCCTGGAAGTGTTCAAAAAATGAGTGGACATGGCACTTTGTGATGGCATTTAGTGGACACAGGGGGATTTGGTCAAAGGTTGGTCTTGATGATCTTAGAGGTCTTTTCCAACCTGAATGATTCTGTGATTCTAGATTAGATATATGTGTGTGTATATATATGTGTGTGTGTGTGTGTGTGTGTGTGTGTGTGTGTGTGTGTGTGTGTGTGACATATTCACACAAGACACGTGTTGAGAAGNGTGTGTGTTAAATATTCACATTAGACATGTTTTGATGATATCAAACAGTTTTAAACAGCAGATGACGACCAGGATATTTTTATTTTCCAGAATCTCAGTGTTTGGAATTACACGGTTCAATGGTTTTAATTGTATTTTTCTGTGGCACATTTTTAAAGGACCAGTAAACAGGTTTATTATTAGAATCAGAGAACTGTAGAATACTCTAGAATATCTGTATATAACTGTAGATATATCCTCAGAACATCCTGAGCTGTAAGGGACCCACAGGGGCCACCAAGTCCAAGTCCTAGCCTGAGCAGAGTGGGACAAGCTCCTCCCTTGGCAGGGTGGTGATGATATTTTCTCTGTGCTTTACACACAGCAGGGATTTTTTTTTCCACCTAAAATTGCCTGGGACCCTCTAAAGCAGTTGATAGTTGCCTTGAATTAAAAGAATCCACCATTATTGCAGTATAGTAAACACTAATCTTGCAGATAAATCCATGCAGTTTTATGTTGCACCAAACGTGGAGATTTAGAGGAACTTATTTCCCCAAGACTTTCCTGCAGACTCTGAATCTCTGATCTTACACAAACCTGTTATTCCCATCCCAGGACTCTGGACAGGGAACTTTCCATGTCCCTGTGACTATCTAAGAAAGAAGGATTTCCTCCTACTCAACACTTTATCATTTGGACTTTCTAAATTTATCTCTCTCTCTTTCATGTGTCTTTATAATATATCGAAAAAACACCCCAAATTATATTTTCCTAAAATATAATGAAAAAAAGCAAGTAAGTTAAAATAGTCCCTTGCAGTCAAATAATTTTAATTTTTATAGTGGCTCTATGCTTTTTTGATGCATATCTTGGTTCCTTATATCCAGTCCCTTATTGAACTACCTGAGCAAGAGAATTACTTTTATTCTGAAAAATATGAAGATAAAGTAACTGATCATCTGCTGCAGACAATCCAAGATTCTCATTCTGAACAAAGTCTTTCTTGATATTCAGTAGAATTCATTTAATGAAATTCATAATGGCACATAAAGAAAAAGGTTTTTTCAGCACAGAAGAGCGGGAACTGACCACAAGAACTTCCTTTGTTCTGGTATCTTGGGCACTTCAGGATGTTAGAAGCAATTAATTGTTGTTGGCTAATTTAATCAAATGCACTGCTCTGAACAGATCTTGAGGGCCATTTAAATCATTTCAGGATATGAACAGCCAAACTAAGCAATCTCCACTCTGATACTGAATGAAATACTTGCCTGAAAACAAGAAGAGTGTTTTATAAACCATTTGGTGGTTCTAGCTGGATAAAAACACAAGGATAGCACTGCTGAAAGACTAAAAAGCTCAGCAAAAGAAAAGAAAACCAAACAACAACCAAAAGGATAAGCAAAGAAACACAGCTTACTTCTGGGTACACCGAGACCAAAAGTATTCACTTGTTCTTCATAATCTAATTAAGGGATTTGCATAGGTGAAATAACCTATGCAACCCTTTAATTCATAAGTTTTAAGATGAGAGACCTCAGGGTTGATTTTAGGGTTGAGTTTAGGGTTAAGCTGAGGGAGCTGGGAAAGGGGCTCAGCCTGGAGCAAAGGAGGCTCAGGGGGGACCTTGTGGCTCTGCACAGCTCCCTGACAGGCGGGGACAGCCGGGGTGGGTCGGGCTCTGCTCCCAGGGAACAGGGACAGGAGGAGAGGGAACGGCCTCAGGCTGGGCCAGGGGAGGCTCAGGGTGGACACCAGCAGGAATTTCCCCATGGAAAGGGTGCTCAGGCCTTGACAGGGGCTGCCCAGGGAGGTGTTGGAGTCCCCATCCCTGGAGGTGTACAAGGAAGGCCTGGAGGTGGCACTCAGTGCTTTGGGCTGGGGACATCAGGCACAACTTGGACTCTGGGAGGGCTTTTCCAACCTCAGTGATTCTGGGATTCTGTAGCAAGAACACTTAAATTTGCTCCATTAGCAGTGTGGATGTATTTGAACAATTATTTTCTTCCACAAATTCAGTGTTAGTTGCCTTGTCCACATGTTACCCTTCAGCAGGCAGTGCTTTGTAAGATAAAATGGTTGATTTGATAACACGTTCCACCTCCTGTGACTTTATCCCAGCAGTTGGCAAATGCATCCGCTTCCCCCCATCACCTTCCCATTCAGGAATTGAAACTGTTTGTCACTACTAAAGAGTTTCATAAAAGCTTCTCTCTCTAGTGCACATAATTGTTTAATTGCATTAGTCCAATATCATGTGCTGGTCGTCTACATAAATATTAACAGAAACCTTTCTGACTTATGAACATCCCATAAATAGATACAGACAATAAAAATCCCAGAAATTCTTCCATTCCTGAACAAAAAAATCTCCTGCCATATGTTTTTTCCCAGTTACATCATTTGGACTAAGGCTAAAGAAATATTCACACAAACTTAAGAGTGGAATTCCACAAACCTTTCCCTCCACAAACCTTCTTTGAGTATTTTAGGTCCCGTCATGGGGTAACAGGTGGCAAACAGAGACACAAGGAAATGACAAGCATTGTTCCTTGCTTTTCCTGTGAAGGTGCAGATTTTCAAAATAAAAAATAGAAAAAAAGTCAAATCATTTAAGAAATGTGCTGCTTGAAAAAAAATTCTTGTAGATGCTAACTGCAAAGCCTTAGATCAAGAGATAACATTGGTGACAGCCACGGAGGCTTTATGAAGGATGTAAAAGCTTAACAAAAATCTTCATCTGTTTGAATTAAAAGAAAACATCTTGGCAACCCCCAGAAGCAGAAATCTCCTGGAGGTTTGGCTTTCTGGCTTCTCAGACAAAGTAATTTTTTATTAAAAAAGACACGACTTTGATTACATATGCTTCAGACAGGCCTTGCTTTATGTTGGATGTTGATAGAGGGTTTCCAGTATTACACCTGATGGATTTTTTGCAAATAAATTCTTGGGGATTAGCCCTGCTTTATTGCAGATCTATTTTCTGAAGCAAGCAGCAATCCAGAGATATGTCATTTATGCTATTACAGACTTGCATTTCTGCTGAAAGGAATGGGGTTATTTTCTCGGATGATTTGTTTTGACAGCAGAAAAATGTGTTCTAGAAGAGGGAGACGGATCAAAAGGTCTATCAACAAAGTACCTCATTTGTTTATTTATTTATTTATTACTTTAAAAAATTGCTTATTAAATTTATTAATTGAAATCCGTATTTAGCCATGGATTCTGCCAGTGACACACAGAAGAGCTGTTGTATACATTGATTATGGAAGTCTGATGCAGAAGGGAGAAGAAACCATCAACGTGAAAACTTTGAGCACCCCCAGCACTTTTCATCCCTCGAGTTGGTGCTTCAGTTTCCACCGAGAACGGCGTGGAAACAAAAGGAATAAATTGATGCTCCAATCTTGGTGTTTGTGACTTGAGAACCTCCCTCTGCAGAGGGATTTGTCATGCTCAATCCCACCACAGTCACCTCAGAGACTCTGAAAGTGGTGAGGTGTTCTGAGGAGGGCCAGTGCCGCACCCTGACCTGCCCTCCATCCTTCAGAGGGAACTTCTGAAGAAGCGGTGAAAGCAGTTTGAGGAGGAAATAAGACTTTGGATCAGTTACCTGTTAAAAGCTTGCAGAAACAAAGCATGATCTGACTTCCACTGAGCCTCTAAGGCATGGACTCCTCCTCCCTTGCTTATACCAATTCATCCCTCATTTCTTCATCCAGCACAATATAAATTAATACCAACAATACATTCAAAGGAGATGTGAGGCAGTGATTTCCCTCTGATGATTTTTAGGTAAAAACCCCTTGGTGTCTGCCCATGGTGACATTTTCTATGGCTTCTGGGCATGAATGTGTGATGTTCCCTCTGACTCAGCTACAGGAAAAAAGATCATCCTGCCTTTTAGGCTTTAACTCCCAAGGAGGTGTTTCATGGACCCTCTCTGTGATCTTAGCTTTGTTCACACATTTAATTGCAATTACACCATCCTTGTACTTTGGTAACAGTCTTAATTGGGTAGCAGGAGCAGAAGTTGTAACAGGATTTGTTCTCAGATCTCTGCTAGGAAATCTCTGCCGCCTCTGTTAGCTGAGTGGGAGGCTCAGGAAGCCGGGCAGTGGGAATAAAGGCCATAAATGATTCCTATGGAATTAGTCTGTTGATTCCAGCCTTTTTAGCTGCGAAGGATTTCGTGCTGTGGAACAAAGCCCATGGTCTGTGCAGGTGTGTGGGAGGGCGTTTGGCTGTGTGGAATTGTTAAGGTTGGGAAATGTGGACGCTGAAAAAGCTTCAGCAGTGAATTTCTTCAGCTCTCCAGCATTTTGTGACAGCTCTGTCTTTCCCATGCAAGCTAACCAAAACAAAGTTACCAGTTTTGTAAATATTCACACCTGCAAATTGTTTTTGCCGGATTGTTATGGCTTCAGCTAGAAAAACACTTGGGAACGGACAGGTTAGAGGTGGGCCAATCCGCTCCAGGGGTGGGTGGCCAGAGGGACAATTACCTTATGCCATTTAACTCACTTTTTGCCACCTAACATATAAAAACCTCAGGAAAAACCATTAAATTTCTTGCTGCCATTGATACCTGACTCTGGACTTGGTGTGGTTTTTCTACGCTTCCGCAGTGAGACAGCGACAGGGAAAGACCTTCCAGGCCATCAAGCCCACCCAGCAGCCCACCACGTCCCCACTCACCCACATCCTCAAGTGCCACATCCACAAATTTTTTGAACACTTTCAGAGGTGGTGACTCCCCCAGTGCCATTCTAATATCACTAATACTGCATCTTCTAAGTTTTCAAGTCACTATTCAGAGCCCACTAATTTTGCTATTAGAGCTGCTGTTAAAATTTGCAGTTTTATTTTAAATGACTTAACAATAGTTACCTAAACTGTTTTTAGTGCATGGATTTTATAAAAATTAACCTAAAATCTGACCAGGCAATTAACTATACCTCCCCAGTCTCTGGAAGAAGAACCAATGTTTTACTGGCGTTCCTTAGGGCAACATCTTTTAATTTTGTGTTTTGTATTCTTACAGTAGAACATTAAGCATGAAAAAGAAAATACACAACAATTTTTGAAAGAAGTAAGGCAATAATTGAACTAAGTAGCAACACTGGTATAAATATAGATACGCAATAAATCAAATTAAACACAGAAAAAATGCAAGTATGCAGGTGTAGAAAATACAAAATATGTTCCTTTGTATGAAATGAAGAATTCTATTTTTTACCATTTTTTTCACATCACTGTGCAGCCTTTGAGAGACACTGTGCTATTTATACGTGTCATTAACCTACAATAAAAATGCCAGTAGCAAATGGCTACCTGTCTTTGGGTTCATTTGGTCTTCTACAGAAAGAAAAATACCTCTATGTTCTCTTTCTTTTTTTTTTGGAGTTTCTTTTATTTTAGGACAATTACCATTTATTGTAAATAAGACGTTTATGGTTGTAATAGTCATATCAGAATTTAGTAACTGTCTATGTCACTGTTAAAGATCCCACTGACTAATTAGTAGGTTTTTGTTATGTTAGAGGAAAGAAATACAGATTTTATTTTTTAAAAAAATTTAATCCATGTTTTTCTTCTACATTAGATGACAAACTAATATTAACTAATCATGTGTTGCCATAGCATGGAGCAATCTTAGCCCATTGCCAGCAAAAATTTCTTGAAAATATCAAGGAAAGCTGGAGCAGTGGTTCACAATCTCATTTTGTGCACATGGACATGGCTTAAGTGCAATAAATAAAGGATTGAGTAACTTGAATGGAGGAGAATCACACTGTGGAAGTAGTCTTATTTTTTTTTAATCGTAGTTTTAATTCACATTAATTTTTTTTTCCTTTTTTCAATACAGAATCCTCTCACACCTCAAAAATTCCAAAAAGGACTTGCTGAAATAAATACTTGAAGATGGCATTTCAGAAATAAAACCCTGAGCCCTGTGTCTAAACAACGTGGAAACTAGAATTTGTATGAGTTCTGTGAATCCTTCTGGCTCTGCAGCACTGATTAGAAATATTCACAATAAAGACCACTTTTGGTACAAGAATCATTGGTCTGGGATGCTCCAATACAAGGCAGCTCCAAAGCTTTGGGGTCTGCTTTCCTTGGACTCCCAAACCATCTGCCATCAGAAGGCTGGGGCTGCCTTGGAATCTGTGCTTGTTTCACATTCTCTGTTCCAACTCAGCAGCAGAAAAAACTCTGAGTGCCCTCTTCAGCTGCCTCTGGGTCAGCTTTAGTGACGTATACAGGCTCTCCAGAATGTCAGGAAAACTGTGTAGTATGTGCAGATCATGGAAACTTGGGGATTGAAGCCTCTGGTTATTTGCATGGAAGAAAAAAATGTACCTCTGTGAGATCTGGTCCATGAAAAAAGTCAAGAGACAAATAGCAAAATTCCTATAGCTTCAAGGTTTTTTCTCCCTGTTTTCAACAGGACCGTCTGGCTGAGGAGGAAGGAAGAAATGGAAAGGGATTGAGCAACCTGGTCTAGTGGAAGTTGTTCCTGCCCATGGCAGGGGACTGTTGTGAGTTGGTCCTCAAGTTCCTTTCCATCCCAAACCACCCATGACTCCATGATTCCATGAAATTCAGGAATCTTCTGGGTTCCATGAGCTGGTGTTTTCACAGCTGCCACGTGCTCACCCCACGCAGGCTGTGCTGCCCAGGCACTCCAGCCACACACTTTCAAAACTGAGAGCACTCATTCCTTCACAGAGCTGGGTGTCTTTGGCCTAAACACCCAGAAACCAGTGGGATCCCAGCAGTTCACCAGCGTGGATTTTCACTTGTGCTGCTGTTCAGGCTTGCAGCAGTGCCATGACAATAATATTTTATCATGATGGCCTTTTTGTTTTATTCCTCTCGGCAACCTACAGAGCCAACTTGACCCGAATTACCAGATTAATAAATCACATTAATAAGATGTGATAAAGTAAAGCAGTCAATCACTTACCAGTCTGGAGGGAGCTTAAAAAACAGAAGATTGGTGGCAGTTCTCAGGTCAGGTACTCCTCACTCATGGGCCTCACTCCTACTTTGGAGTCAAACACAAGAGCACATCCCAAGTAGGAAAATTCATACCAAACTCAGTGAGATTCTTAGGTCATTGCCACTGTTTTCGTCAAGTTCAGTGGAGATTAGAAGTCACTTTATAGCCAGTTGCTAGAGGATGTTACATTTGTTCTGCTGGCAGATCTGAAATGGTTCTTTTAGCTGGTGGAATAATGAATCGTGGAGTCACAGAACATCCTGAGTGGGAAGGGACATGCAGGGATTTTGGAGTCCAGCCCCTGGCCCTGCACAGACACCCCAACAACCCCACCCTGGGCATCCCTGGCAGCGCTGTCCAAACGCTCCTGGAGCTCTGGCAGCCTCGGGGCTGTGCCCATTCCCTGGGGAGCCTGGGCAGTGCCCAGCACCCTCTGGGGGAAGAATCTTTCCCTGATCTCCAGCCTGACCCTGCCCTGGCACAGCTCCAGCCATTCCCACTGATCCTGTCCCTGTCCCAGCAGGCAGAGATCAGAGCTGCCCTTGTGCTGCCCCCTTAGGAGGAGGTGCAGTACCACAGCTCATCATATCAAAGACAAATCCCTTGCTCTGTAGAATCCAAAACTTGTTCATAAAACTTCATGAAATTTTTCATTGTTTCATCTCTCAGTATGACATGAGGCGTATCAGAACCAGCCCATCTGATTTCAGCTTGCCTCTTTCTCATTTTCCTTCTCTAAAATCCAGGTAAACCCACACAACTGAAAATCTCATTAATCTGTTGGTGTAGTGACACATAAATGAGTTACTCCAGAGGGTGCACACCATACATTTGGATCTACCTTCCCTCCAGTTTGCTATTGCATTGGTCAAGTATTCGAAGCACCTAACCTTCCCTGCTCTTAAAAATATGAACCATTCAAGTAATCCAGAAGAAAAGAGGAAGGAAAAAAAAAAACAACCCCAACAAAAATCTTTCTGCTCTAAGATGAATTGGAAGACCTTACTCTTCCTTTTGGTATAAAGCTTCTGGTAGTGACCTCAATACCTACATACATAACTACATGTCCCAAAATCACCAGGAAGAACCTGGGTTTCTCTATCTTGTTGTTTTCTGTCCTGGAAATAAACTAAAAGGTTTTGTGCAAAACGTAAGATCAAGGTGAAGCACACTGAGTGCAAAATAATCCAGAGTTTGTGCCACAGTTTAGGCTAAAAATAGGGTTAAGAAAACATTAATGCTGTGACACACCTGCACTCTGCAAATTCTGATAGACTGAGCCCAAAACAGACAATAACCAGGAGAAGTTGTACACATATATTGGAATAATGACTTCCAGCTGACAAGATTTTTTTTTACAACCATCTGTTCTTTCAGGTGAAAGTAATTCCTTAATGCTGAGTAATTCCTGACACCTTTTCCTTACATATTTGAGGGTGTTTTAAATGTAAATATTGATTTCCACATGCCACCCAATATTTGTAATTGAAAACCATCTTGACTACACTGCCTGTGTTTTAAACCCACTTCACATTCAGTGGTGATGTAGTTTGAGACATCCCTGGTTTGCCATCCACATGGGGAGAAGCATTCTGGCCTTGGACTTATTCCCCAGGGAACTTTTTGGAGGGTTTGTGGTGAGATGCAAGGGAATGTAAATTGTTAACGCAGTGCTTCTCAGCACCAGGCAGTGTTAATGGCCTTGTGTGCATTCCAGCACTCAGGAATAAAAAAAAAAAAAAAAAAACCAAACCATAACCCAGACCATCATCTGCATCCTTTAATCCCAGGTTCTGAATTTATTGCCTTCTGCCTGCCTTCCACAGCTCCCGCAACCGGGAGAAATGTGCTGGGGGTAATTAATGACACGCTGCTTAATAAAATAATGGAGCTCAGGCCCTGAAGTTCTGATGCACTTAAAGAACTGTAGGAATGCTTTTCATTCACAAACGAGGTTTGGCAGGAAGAGGAAGATTCCCCATGATTTACTGAGGAAGCTGAGGCCGTGTGCTGCTGTGAGCCATTCCGTGGGCTGCGGGACGTGCCGCACGAGCTTCGTGTGCCTCTCCAGGGGTGACAGCTGATTGATCTCTGCTCTAACTGGGCAGCAGGGCTGCCTTTGCCTCAAGTTTAGTCCTTATTTAAAACACCCAAGTGGAAGATTTGAATGGAGTGGGGCTGAAGTAGCCTGTGCTGGGAGTGGCTGATATAAGTCTCAGTCAGAAGGAGCCGTGTCTGCTGGCTTGGATCCATCCCTTCTGTGTGCCCACAGAACAGCTTTCCATAAGGACCTGAGCTGTCTGGCACATTAAATGATTGTTTCTTCACTGAATACATTGGCAAAGGGTGGGGGGGCTGACTTGTTAACCAGGTTCAGGGCTCAGGGGAGCTCCTTTAAGGCATGTTGCAAGAAAAGAAAATCGGATGTGTTGTGGAATGATAGAATCACAGGAAGGATTGGGTTGGAAGGGACCTCAAAACCCATCCAGTGCCACCCCCTGCCATGGGCAGGGACACCTCCCACCAACCCAGGTGGCTCCCAGCCCCATCCAACCTGGCCTTGGACAATGCCAGGGATCCAGGGGCAGCCACAGCTTCTCTGGGCACCCTGTGCCAGGGCCTCCCCACCCTCCCAGGGAACAATTCCTTCCCAATATCCCATCCAGCCCTGCCCTGTGGCAGGTCCCCCATGTCCTGTCACTCCAGGGCCTTGTCCCCAGTCCCTCTGCAGCTCTTCTGGAGCCTCTTTAGGCACTGCAAGGGGCTCTGAGGTCTCCCCACAACCTTCTCTTCTCCAGGTGAACATCCCCAGCTCTCCCAGCCTGGCTCCAGAGCAGAGGGGCTCCAGTCCTTCACTCAAGTTTTTCCAGGAGATCAACATCTTTCTTTTGTTTGGGCCCCCAGACCTGGACCCAATATTCCGAGGGGGTCTCAAAAGAGCAGAGGAGATGGGAAGAATCACCTCCCTCGAGATGATTCTTGTAGAATCTTGCCCTACAAGACAGACTTTTAAATCCATTTTATAAAGCTGTGTCACAATTGCACAGAATTATGTTGATTTTACAGCTCATATGTTTAAGGACTATTACAATCCTTTTTTTTTCCTAATATGAAGATTCATAATGCAAATAACTCATGAAACTATTGAGGGGATCTTCAGATAAAAGCACCAAAGCCAGAATTACTCAACAAGCTCAGCATCCACAATCAGGTGAAGGGATGCAATCCCTCCATGGCATTGATTTGATTGTAGTGAGCGGCAAAATTTCCCCACTGATTTCCAGGGGCTGTGGTCTCATCCTGAGATGCTCTGATGAGCTCCTGTTTGGGTTACAGAGCTCTCTGAATATTTGCCTCGTGGGATTGGAGTGGCTGCTGCTGAGAGCTGAGCCCTGCTGCAAGGGAAACCTGGATTCACCTGGGCAGTACTTGTCTTCAATGGTGATTTTGTGTGAGCACCACGTGGATGAAACTGGGCTGTTTCTACCCACAGAGCACCACTGAAGGTGGTGGTTTTGAAAGATGTAGAAAGTGTAGATTATGAAATTTGAGTTGGCTTTTCTTGCTGATCTTCACACATGGCCACAGGGGGCTCCAGGTTCAGCGTCTCTGGCCCTTCCAGGGGTGGCTTGTCCTGCTCTGCTCCAGGCTGGTGCAGCCTCACCTGGAGTATTGTGTGTAATTTTGGGTGCCACAGGATCAGAACAACCCACAGGTGTTAGGGAGTGTCCAAAGGAGAGGCAGAAGGTTGGGGAAGGTTCTGGAGGGGCCACATGAGGAGCAGCTGAGGAGCCAAATGAGAGCTCCTGTTGGTGGTTCTTGCTTTGGCAAACTGGTAAAACTGAATCCTGGCTCTGAAGCAGAACACCAGGGTTAGGAACTAAACTTCCCAATATCTTCCAGCTCTCAATCTCTAACTGAGTAAACTCAATTTAGGGATACTTTTCTTCAGCATCCTGTACTTGATTTCTGTAACACAAAGTCCAGTCATTAACTGCTTGTTTTCATCTATAATTTCAGTGCAATGGAAATTCTCTGAGAAAAAAAAAAAAAAAAAAAGATTTTCTGTGAAGCCCGAAAGGTATTCTGAAAGCAGAATATGATGCTGCTCTGTGCCGTTACTCTTTACGAGTTTCATTGGATGTTTTTTTTCCCCTGAGATGCACAAGGACAATTTGATTTTTCAGTTGCTGGGCCAGGCTTGGTCCAGCTCTAATAAGCCTTGCAGTGAGATCCCTCGTGATTTATCATGATTTGGATTCATCTGGGCTCTCAATGTGTTGCCAAAGTTTTACAGACCTCCCCATGAGGCTGATTACTGCCGTGGAGGAAAACTGTAGGGAGCCTGGCCGGATCTGTGCAGCTGAAATCTTTGTCAACGTTTCATTATGTTTGAAAAGCTGTTTTACCTTTCCTCACATTAGCATATGAAAAATTCCGGCTAATTTCGTTTGGCCTTTTAAAAATCAGTCTCCCTAAGACAGCAGTATTGCCAATTAATACTTTGTCTCTGTGTGAATGCGTGTGCAAAAGAAAGGAAAAGTAATACCTGTAAAACCAATATAAGTTAAAATCATTGAAGAGTAGAATCATAAAGGTTGGAAAGACCTCAGGGGTCATCAAGTCCAACCTTTGACCAGCTCCCACTGTGCCCACAAAGTGACACAACTGCTCGTTTGAAATTAAATATGAAACAAAATATTATTTTGAAGAGTGAGTCCTCTTCCTGAATTCTGCTTTGGAAAGCTGCAGCATGAAGTCAGAGTCAAAATGTTGATTAACCAGAGTGCTGCCAATTTACAGCAATATGACTTGGAGCAGAACTGGGATCTTTGGTGCCACATCTTCATGGAAAAAACATGTTACCTGGGGGAGATTTTTCTTTTTGCTTTTGCCTACCAAACTACCCTGAGGAAAAAGCTGGGCCAATTAAAAAAAAAAAAAAAAAACAAAACTGGAAGAGAAGTAGAGAAATTCTTCAGAATGCAAAAGGGAAGTCAAGAGAGATCCTGGCTCACAATTTTACTCTAAAGACTGTTGATCTTTGAGGTTCTTTCCAAACCAAACCATTGCATGGTTCTGCAATTTTATGAATCTGTGATATTTTGCATTTCTGAGGTCAGTGTTTGAGGAAGGAAGGGATTCCATGTGCACCAACAGGACACGAGAGCTGCTTACATAACTGTGCAGGCAAGTGCTGTGTCCTCTACCACAAAATGAATTTTAAAATGCTATGGGTTTTGGATTCAGTTTTGGTCCTTGACCCGCTCAATGTGATGGATGCAGATCACCTCTGCTGTCTACTGGAGAGAAGGGAAAAGGGTACCTGCTGTCCTTGTGGGTGGATTCCATTGGCTTTGGGGTAAAACTGAAGTGGGAAATTGAACTTGAGTATCCCTTTGGGTGGGCCAGAAATATCACCAGGAAAGAATAACTACAAATTGTAAAGAGTCTGGGCACCCACCCCAGAAGGGGCATCTCAGTGATGCAAGAGGTAGGTAAAAATGTGTTATTAAGTGTCCTTTGTGAGTGTGGGAAGGAGGTTTGTTCTAGATAAGAGTTTGGGAGTGATAAATTATATTTACACAAGTTTACCCTCAACTGCTTCCCTGCTTTCTCTTCAAGGAAGAATGTGAAATAAAGAGGGGTGGCTGGGTTCTGCACTGAGCTGGTTTTTACACACAGCAGGCAGTGAACCCTGGCTTGCTCTCCCTCTCTCCATAAAGTGCAGTGATTATGGCTCTTGTTTGCCCATTGTTTGCTTCTAGTGCCTCTGGAAAATTATCTCCCAGCTTCCCCAGGAGGGCACAGCAAGAGAAACAGGGGCCAGGAAAGGAGGAACCTGCAACCTGCCGCCACCGCGGTGTCTGTTCCTGCCTGGCCCTGGGCAGATGAGCTGTCTCACACAACATTTGGAGGAAATCTGGGACATTTTGGCACCCTGCACGTTGCCCTGCACATCGAGGGACAGGCACTGATCCGCTGCAGTGCCTGTTTTCAAAATACTGGGCACTCAAGCCTTTTATTTCTGCCAATTTATGTGTGGCGAGCACAGGACCAAGAACGGTGACTACGGCATTAAAGGTTGGGAAGACTTTACTGAGACAAAGAGCAGCAGAGTTCTCACAGGAATTGGTACAATATGAAGAAAAAAACCAGAAATATTTTCATTACTATGGTGTGGCAATTTTGAGGAAAGAAAATAATGTTGATAGTCCAAAACATACAGAAAGAAAAACTGTGCAAAGCTGCATACGAGGCAAATTCATCGAGGAAGGTGGAAGAGGCAGCTCTTCCAAATGTGCTGAGAAGTCTTTCTGGCTAAATTGAATTTGGAGTGTGTCCCAGGTACAAAACAGTTTTAGCCAGAGTGCTCCAGATGGAGATTATCCTGAGCCAACAGCTAACTGTATCAATGCTTTTCATTGACTTTGGTGCTGCAGGAAGAAATGGCAGCAAAATGCCCAACATATGATTCCTTTTATTACTCCTGATGCCATAAGTGACACTTTCCCTGGATTATCACCATGTAGCAATTATTATTCACCTCCATCAGTGCTGCTTCCACCTGTCAAATCATGATTCTCGTTGATTAGATTGATATTTTAGCAATAAAGTGGTCTCTGCTACCTGATTTAATCCATCCTCTCTTCTGCAGTTACTGTCTCACTTAGGAAAAGAAAAAAAAATGAACCAGAATGGAAATAGTTGAAGTTTTTAGACACAATTAAAATTAAAATACTGATTTCTAGAACTAGAGCCACCTACAGTATATATTACATAAATATAAATTCTTCAGTATGACAAAAGATTACCAGGGGATAAATCCAAAGTGAGTAACAGATTGATGTGCAAACACTGAAGAATATGAGCTGTGCTGCTGTAAAGACTCCTGGATTTCTCACAAGTCTCTCAAATTTCTCTCAAACATCATGGTGCCATTTCACTTAGGATGATCCCAGGAGGCAGAGCTAGCAGGTAATTATTTTTGATAACTCCTTCTTTCCCACCCTGGAGCACTTTTTGTATGTACTCTGAATATATTTAACGCTTCATTATTCAGCAACCGTTTACCTCACCTATAATTAGAAATAAGCGAGAAATTACTGAACAGTTTCTTATAGGAACTTTTCAAAACAACACACGAGCTGCTGTGTGATTCTCAACCCCAGCTGCAAAAAAAAAAAAAAAAGAAAAAATAAATGAATAGAACTAGAACGTATCATAGACAAAATCAAATCCCAACTGACAACTTCCGTGTCTCCTTGAGCAGAGACAATTCTGGGAATTACTGACAATATTAAGTTTTCATCCACCTTGGAAAAAACCAAAAAAAGCTGTGTGCTGAAAATGCTGACAAACCCCTTTTCAAAGGTGTTGCCCTCAGATGCTGATATAATTAGGTCCCAGAATAAGGTGCAGCATGTTGGGGGTGCAGCCTGTCAGTGCTTCTGCAGTGATTTATGGTCTGCTGCAGGACAGCACCAACAGGACAAGTGGTGCATGTTCCCCTGGACTTCTAAAGGGAAACATTTTCATCAGGTTTTACAGACAGATTGTCAAAGGTATTTTGGTACCTACAAGTACAAATAGTCCTCTGCTAGAATTCTAAAGCATGTAGGCAGCTTGGTATCCCTTTTTATTTTATTTTTAGCAAGAATTGAGTACCTGTGAATTCAAAGCCTCAGGAGTGATGCAGGATAGAAACAGCATAGAATTAAAAAAGCTTTTGTCCATCTCAGGAGAGGCTGTGGGTGCTTGGTTTGTTCAGCTGCAGAAGAGGAGACTTCAGTCAGAACTCACTGGGGTCTGATGGGCTGTAGAGGGGCAGCTCTGATCTCTGATCCCTGGGACAGGGACAGGACCCAGGGAGTGGCTGGAGCTGGGCCAGGGCAGGGTCAGGCTGGAGATCAGGGAAAGGTTCTTCCCCCAGAGGGTGCTGGGCACTGCCCAGGCTCCCCAGGGAATGGGCACAGCCCCGAGGCTGCCAGAGCTCCAGGAGCATTTGGACAGCGCTGCCAGGGATGCCCAGGGTGGGGTTGTTGGGGTGTCTGTGCAGGGCCAGGGGTTGGATGTTCCTGGTGGATCCCTTCTCACTCAGGACATTCCGTGATTCAGCTTCCAGTTGAAATGAGTGTTGGGAACCAAACCAGAACAGGTAAATACAGCTGGAAAATGTCCTCTGAGCTCCAACTAACTCTCTCCAGCTCTGCATGGCACTGCTGGGCAGGAGGCACCAAACAGGATTTATGATGTGCCAGGAGAACAGAGGGGTAATGATGAATAACTGTAAATAAGGGGCTCTCCAGAAGGACAGCAATATTGTTTAAATACCTCCTTGTATTACCTTGTCTGCAAGAGAAAATGCTAGAAAATAACATAAAAATAACTTCAGGCAACATTTACTACACTCCTTGTTCCTCCTCCTTCCTGCTACAGCTTTTTTTCTTGCACTAAATTCTGAAATGTGTTCTCACCCGCTGGTTCAGGTGCCATCACACATCATCACATCACATCTGTTCAGGTGGTACATTTCTGTACACACATATGTAACCCTGTGGTCACCTGATGCACCATTTAAATGAATGAGAGAAAGAAAAAAACACCAAATCAATTAAAATTTCTTTTATTTAAAAAAAAAAGNAGCTGATACTTAAAAGAGCAGATGACAGCCAGCTAGGCAGTGAGAGACAGATGTGACAGATGTGACACATTGGAGGAAGGCTTCCTAATAACACTCCTAATAAATGTGACACCACTCAGCATGCTACAGCAGCACACAGGGATGAAGAGTCCAGTGATAGCTTCCACTCTGATGGTATTTGTGCAGGAAAAAAAAAGAGGCATTTTGTAAAAAATAAGGTCCTTCCTCCATCATCTTTCCTTTCATAGAAAGGAACCTGTGCTCATTGCAAAGTGCAGTGTATTAAATCTTGATGCCTTTTGGGTAAGCTACGGGGTGGAACTGATTTTAGGACAGAGCACTGCAGTTCCAGGGACATCTAGGCATGGATCCAGAGAAAGAAGATCAAACTCTGCTCCAGATTCCCACTTCAGACACCTTTGTTTGGCCCAGTTAGAGTCACATGGGCTTCATTTGGGCTTTTCATCAAAATAGACCAGCTGTGGTTTGGTGACATAATTCTGCCACTTCTGATAAAAGTTTTTTGTCCAATAAACTTTTGTAGTATCAAAGGAAGCTCCACCCAGTTAATAATTTCTTGATTCAGTTCATACTGAGCATCAACCCATTTTTTTTGTGTGCTGAGAAACAAAATCAATGAATACAAAACAGTTTAATTAAAAGATCATCCGACCTCAGACAAAAAATTTTGTCAGAGGAGGCAATTGGCAGAATTATGTCACCAAAACCTCAGTATCTTTAATTCTGGTGAATATTTTTCAGTTCAGTTCCAAGACAGGCACTGCCTTTTACTTCACTGCTTCTCTTCCTTTTTGCATTTTGGATCTTTAGGTTCTTGTATTGCATCAATTCAAATAATTCCATTCACACTTCTGACCAAATGAACGTTCTGTTCCCATAATTTAAGAGTAAGTAGAGCACAGTGAGGGTGGAGATAATCTCTTATTTACAAAGTTTTAGATTACTTTTCTTCTTTTGCCTTTTCTCCTTCTAATTTTTCTTCTTTTTTGTTGCCATGCAAAATTGTGTGAGCAGTGAAAACTTTGCCCCCAGCTCTGCAATGTGCAAGTAGAAATTTCAGAATAGTTGCACTGCAACCACAATTTTTTGACCAGGAAGTAATTGTTTGACTGGGAGTAAATATAATATAATTGAATTCTTGGTAATGTAACCTGAATTCTCAGAGTTATTTAAAAAAATTAAAATATTCCATCAAAAATAAAATAGGCAGGTGTTGTATAAATAGAATTCCAGTTCTGTGAGTGTAATTTAAAGAAAAAATACAACCTTTCCACAAAGTAGCTGCATTGTGTCTTGTATAAAACTATTGAATGTATTGAAATGAATGTATTAAATTGGTTTTAATGACATCACACTTCATGAGTGGAATGAGAAATCTCATTCCTGCAAGGCCAGGAAGGGCAGCCTCCATCGTGGCCCTTTGCAAGGTAAAAAGCATTTTAGACTTGAGTAAAATCATCAGTCCTGGTTATTCACTGACAGGCCTGGGAAAGCAGAACAGGGGATGGACAGGGAAGTTGTGCCAGTGTGAGCATTTTACAGCCTGTTGCTTTTCCATTTGTCCTGTCAAATAATAAATTATTTCTCAAATTAAATTGCTCACAACGATCTGAGCTTTTGGGCTGCTCTTTGTTCAGACTTATTCCTCTTCTTGCTATAGCTGCTAAAAATGTTCATAATTTCAGAAAAGGGGTTTTTCCCTTTGCCTTTGGCTAGGAATTATGATTGCATGTTTGCATGCAGCAGACCACAGGAACACACATTCTGGACATCACCATGGGAGAAAAAACTTGGAAAGACTGGGACTGGAGAGGTGAAAATGGCTTTAATTTTTTCAGACTGTACATTTGTTGGCATTTTCATCAGCCACAGACCAGTGCTTTTCACTCTGAAGATCAAGGCACTTGAATTTTCACCAGGATTTTTGTTCTCATGCAGTGCAACCTCGTATTTCATGAGACTTTTAACAGAACAACTGCACTCTTCCACAGACTCTGCAAACTGCATGGAGGGTGTTACAACAGGGGGGTGGAATTTACTCTTAGGGGTTTTTTTTGTTTTGTTTTGTTTTATTTCTGTGGCCTAAACCAATCAACTAGTTATGGTGTCAGAGCTGTGCTTTGTGATTTAGGTCAAGCTGGTTGATAAGCAGGTGAAAACCTTACCTGAGGCCACGGAAAAACTTGTGAGGTCACAGATTATGGAATCCCAGAAACGTTAAGGTTGGAAAAGACCTTTAGAATCATCGAGTCCTACCTTCAGCCAGCACCATCACCACTGTGGTCACCACTGAACCACGTCCCCAGGTGCCACATCCACACCTTTTTTAAACAGTTCCAGGGATGGTGAGTCCACCACTGCCCCCAGGTGTGAACACCACTCTGGAAGTGTTCCAAAATCTTCCTAAAAACCATAAAAACTGTCAGTACAGGAGATGTGTTCCATGCTGCTGTTGCTGAAGCTTTTAAATTATGCCTTGGCTTCCAAAAACCCCTTTCTCCTTGGGAAGGGATACTACTCTGTTGTGGCATGAGAAGAAATGCTTCCAGGGAAATTCAACAAAGAAATGGAGTAGTAAGAACAGTGAGGCCATGCCCTGCCCTGCCACTGATTTCGTATCTCGTGTGACATCAATCTCTGCCTGATAATTGTTTTTCTAGCTTTAATACCCTTGCTTCAATAAATGGTGAACTATACTAGCAGCTAGAGCCTGTAATACATAGCAAATAATTCCACTAAGATCTTTTGGTCTAACAGTTACCGTTATCTTCATCAATTTAAATACATTCTTTATTTAATTTATGTAAATATATTTCATTTGTCACCCTTCAATCCTGTGGGATTTGTCATTTGAAGCACCTGGACAACCCTTAGGATGTAAAGCACTGCCCAGTCCTGAGACTGGGATGGGATCCAGCTGCACTCTGAGCAGGAATTCCAAAAGCCAGGGGCTCCTGTCTGAATCTGTCGTGTTTGTGACTCTTTTCCACTGATGAACCAAGTCTGTGGATGCTGACAGATGCTCAGTTTAGGCTCCAACCTGAGCTCCCAGGTTAAAGGTGAAGCTGTGGATGGTCACTGTTGTGCAAAACTCCATTGTCCAGGGAGAGATTTACCTGCTCCTCCTTCCCTTGATTGAAATGTCTTGGCATAAATAATTCCAACAACCTGTAATGACAACGTGTATCAGTTGCTGGGGGGTGAGAATAAATAGATGGAGTGCACACAGGAGCCACTGGCGAGGATTTGTCACCGAAGCTTTGCGAGCACCACCACGTTTCGCCTCACTGGAACAGTTCTTAGGGACAAGTAACACTCCCAAGACCTTTTGAAATGTCAGTGTGCCTTTCCCAAAGCAGCAAGGTGTCACTCTGAATACAAAGTCTGCAGTCCCTGGCTCGCTGCAGCTGGAGCCTGACAATTCTGACGCTGGGTAGCAGCTTTCATTCTTAGCGAGTGCATCTGGAACTTAAATACAGTAATTGCAGACACCAAAAAATGATATTCTGACCATTTCTACTGAACTTGTTTTTTCCATTATACTCAGGCCTGGATCAATTCATGTCATCTCATAATTATATTGATTTTATTTTTTTTAATTTTTAGTTTCTTAGTTCAGTTTTAGTTTAATCCAGTGCCTGATTTCCCTCATGGCAACCCAGCTTGCTGATTTTAACCCATCCTTATATTCTCATGTTTTTAAAAGATCCTTACTGCTGAAAGGGGAAGGGGGGGGTGGGGGAAGTACTGCTCAAGCTAATAATTGTATAAAGAAATACTTTTAGTATTATTTTTATTTTTTTATTAATTTTTTTAAAGATTTTATTTTCATCCTGCATCTCCTTTTTTGGATATTTCTTTTCCTGACTATGCAAACTATTTTATCACATCCTGGGATCCCCAGGAGCACATGGCTGTTTTTCAGGCCTTCCCTAAACCCCTCATTCCATTTCCAAAGTGTACTTGTCCTGGAGAATACAGCTGATCAAAGTTTGTGGTAGTTAAAATATTAAAATATAAGAAAATTATATAAAATAACCCACTATCAACAACAACAAAAATAACCTGATGGTATCCTTAGCAACAAGAACAAAAATGACTCAGCTATTCTTGATTTAATTAAAATTCAGGGAAAACACATTTTCTTCAAGTAATTTACTTCTGTTTCATATATTTGGTGAAGATAGTGGGCAGCCCATAGGATAAATATAAATTGATTTAAAGGAAAAATCTAAAGGAAATATGTTTAAATCGGGGAAAACACTGAATTTTTACTGTAATGTGTAATAATGGAATTGGTGTAGCAGTGGCAGAGCTGAACACTTTCCATTTCTAATATTGTGAAGTCTCATCAAATGTGGCTCATTTAAAAATTTCATTTAATTTTGTTCTGTCTTTTCCCATTGAGCTTTTTGTGGAGAAGTGCATAAAATATAAAGCAGAAACAGAATAGGCTGTTTGTAGCCATTATTTAAGGAAGTCTCTCTCATTCTTTAATAAAAAGTCACTCACTAACAACCAACAGCTCCAGGTTATTGCCATCTAATTCTGAAATCATTTTACTGTGAATGATCTAATAAGTATAAATAATAGTAATACTATATTTTTTTCTAAAAACATAGATATCTACTCTGTAGTTTTCACCACTTTACATATTATTAAAATTAGCATTATAAGCTTTTAAGTAGACTTTTTCCTTTCATTCAGAGTGCTTGTCTTGGAAAATTGTATAAATATCTTAAGAATAATCATCACATTTATTAACTTTTCTGAGACCTGGAGTTTCTTCCTGTAAGCATCTAGATATTAATCTGCACAAACAACTTTTAAATTATTTGTGTCTGTTCCTGTAACCGAAGTGAACCTTCCAGCAATAATTAAATAACATGGAAGTATTTTCTCAGTGGCTGCGAAGATGAAGAAAACTCCCTCTGCCTGTGTAAACTATTTCAGAATTAGGGAGAATTCCAAGAAAACAACGTGTCTGGGGTAAAAGAATGATCCTTTATAAAACTTGGAATCCATGTTTGCAAACACAAATTATCTTTCTTCAGTCAGTCATTCTCTTTCGTAGACAAGAGCAGAGTAAAGAGTTTTAGGGAGCTATAAGGAATCAGAGAACAGAGATATTCCAGTGTTCAGATCACCATCCTGCAGCCTCAGGAATCCATCCCATCCCACAGATAATGAACTCCCTGTGGGAGCCCTTGAGCTGGGTCAGTCTTTTTGCTGGAGATCTGGCCTGCTAGCAAAGAATTCTCTTTTTTTCCCCTGTAGCACCTGCTCAGCTGCTCCAGGTGAGACACCAGGTGAGACCCCACCTGCAGAGCTGCCCCAGCCCTGGGACCGGCACAGGGAGGACCTGGAGCTGCTGGAGAGACCCCAGGGGAGGCACCAGGATGATCAGAGGGATGGAGCAGCTCTGCCAGGAGGAAAGGCTGGGAGAGCTGGGATTGTTCTGATGCCTTAAGAGGCCTCCTAGAAACAGAGCCCAGGCAGGAGTAAGGGAATAAAGGTAGGGATTTATTGGAAAGGCCTTCAAAGGTACCCCTGGGGAGCCAGAGGCTGCTGCCCAGATGGGCCCCGAGATGGACCCTGAGAGGCCACGAGTTCTTCACACTTTTATAGGTTTGGTCCATTTGCATCTCAGGGTTCATTCTCCAATTAAAGCTTCAGTTTAATGATGTCATTCCCCTCAGCCTGCCCCCCTCTCAGAGACTCTTTGGTTGGTACTTTCTGGGCCCAGGAGGGTCTGGGTGTCCTTGGAGAGCAGCCCCAGAGAGGCTTTGTTGTGTGTGCCCAGCACAGAGAGCAGCAATGAA
The DNA here is from genome assembly GCA_013399225.1 of Rhipidura dahli. Taxonomy (NCBI): domain Eukaryota; kingdom Metazoa; phylum Chordata; class Aves; order Passeriformes; family Rhipiduridae; genus Rhipidura; species Rhipidura dahli. Next base: position 30,390 of record VXAC01002391.1, read on the forward strand.
CAGGGAACAGGAAACTCCAGAGTTACACACTGGGCACTTCAGGGCTTGGAAAATATAAAAGTTAAAACCTAAGGCATCAATTCAGCCTGGAGAAGAGAAGCTCCAGAGTGACCTCATTGTGGCCTTGCAGCACCTGAAGGAGCCAACAGGAAATATGGAGAGAGACAATTTCCAAGGGATGGAGGGACAGGACACAGGGAATGGCTTCCCACTGCCAGAGGACAGGACTGGATGGGATATTGGGGAGAAATTGTTCCCTGTGAGGGTGGGAAGGCCCTGGCACAGGGTGGCCAGAGAAGCTGTGGCTGCCCCTGGATCCCTGGCAGTGTCCAAGGCCAGGCTGGATGGGGCTTGGAGCCACCTGGGACAGTGGGAGGTGTCCCTGCCTATGGCAGGAGGTGGCACTAAATGAGCTAGCTTGGTCCCTTCCAACCCAGGCCATTTTATGATTCCAGGATTCAGTTCCTGGAATGAAGACAAGAAATTTGCCCTCTGAATGCTCCATTCAAAGACGTGTCCTTTGACTCAGCTGCTGAAAGCCACATCTGTGGCTTTAGTTGGATTCTACACTATTTTTGCAATAGGCTGCAACTTGAGGCAACAGCGAGTGCTTCAAGATAGTCCAGCCATGAATATGTATAGGATAATAAAAAATATTAATATAACAGCACTAGAAATATATAATACAGAATTTCTTAATATGTTCAGCTTTGTCTTTTAGAGTATCTTTCTTAAGCAATTTACTACATCTCACTGTCAAAGCTGCCCAGTTTTGTTTTTGTTTTATTATTCAATTTTTATTAGTACTGTGTCCATAAACTCTACTCCTAGACAGAAGCAGACATAGTAAAACTGTCATATTCAATTGAAATATCACACGGTGGTGTAGCCACCACTGTAAACGAAAATGGAGCCAAAATGTTCCAGATTTGAAAAGGTCAAGGTAGCAAAAGAACAGCTCAGGAACAAATATTGTACCAGTGGACCTGAAACAGCCATGGCTGTTGCAACATGAATTTAATCCAGCAAAGCTTTAGGAATTGGTGTTATTAACTCAGTAAAGGCATGGATATTTCAGATATTGAGTCCAACAGCACAGGTTGTTCTGCTGGGGTGTCTTTTCTTTTCTGGCTGGGTTGTGAAACAAAGGAACAGAAACACGGTGCTTCCAAAGCATCTTGTGGCTCCTCTTTCTTTTTCCATGAAGATCCCCTCTCTGCAGCAATAACCATTTCTTTTCTGCTGTGGTTCAGATGCTTTGTGACACCTCTTTGGAAGCAGGGAAGCAGTGTGGGTGCTAAAGTAGCTCTTCAAGTAACCTCTCTTCCAATGGAGACTCAAATTCAAGGTCACATCTCAGCTTAACATCAGTTTATGAAAAGACCTTTCAAGAGGTTTTTTTTTTTTTCATATTTCAAGAAAGCATTCTATTTGTTACTTTACTTGAAAAGTCACTAAGCTCGACAGACCTCAAGTTCTTGTATTACAGAAATATTTCCAGTTGTATCATATTTTTCTGTCTTAGTCGGTCTCTTGAGTGCTGTTTTTAAAATAATAATAATAATAATAATAACAATAATAATAATAATTATTATTATTATTATTGTTGTTGTTGTTATTATTATTATTATTATTACTTTTGTTTTGAAATTTCTCCCTTCTAATTCTGTATTTTGAAATATTCCAGTCTTTGCTAGCTTTTTCAAGATACAAGTAATTTTAGTATAAATCCTCCTGTATAAAGATGTGATGTTTACTACTTCTGGGTGGTTAACTCACCTGAAAATGTTTAAAGTGTTTTATAAATCTATTTTGACACTAGAACAGAAATTAAAGAAGAAGCAATATTATTATTGTGAGCCCCAGTTCATTTTAGTTCTTGCATATTCAGTGCTTTTAGCAGATTGAATAGAATCATGTAACTAAAAGGAAATTGTATTTGTTGAACAATAAATATATGTGAACTGTCCTCAGAGTTTTCCATTGTGTTTCAAAACATGAAGCTTATTTGCCAGGCTTTGAAAATCAATATTGTGACAACATGACTTCTGTCTCATTTCTTTTTCTCTTTCCCCAGCCCCAAAAAGACACAAACCAAATTACACAAAAGCAGTTTCTGAGCTGTAATTGTGTTAAGAGATGAAATTCTCTTTTAACATGGAAGGTAAAATATTGAATGAGAATTGGGACTAAATGGAAGTAGACTGGACTAGAAGAAATGTTGGTCCCAGAGTTATTAAACAACCCTCAGTTCTTTCCAAGAGCTGTGGAAGACTTTCTTTGAGCATGGACATTAATGCTTCAGGTTTTGGATTTACACCACATCATAAAGTAGTAATTCAAATTCCCCCAGCCGCTCTGTTTCCAAAATGTTGTATTATGGCTAGACTGGCCTTTGGTGAAAGTGAAAAATGGCCATTACCATGGGAGAGGAGAAAGAGAAATGAACTCTCTTATCTGCAGGTGCAGTGAAGCATTGCAATGTAGTCTGTACATTTCATTTTGAGGAGACAGCCTTATCTCAGCTCTTCCTCGTAAATTCCACCGGTGCCCGGCGCATCCTCTGTTCTCTTTGTTCTCCATCACCGCGTCAAACCAGACAAAATCATATTTTGCTGTGGGCCTGCATGAACAGAAAAAAGAAAAGAGAGCAATTCAAATCTTTTGGTAAGAATTAATGCCAGAAGTTCAGCTGAGTGGCTTGAAATCTGTTGTTTTTACAAGACCTCATTTTCCTTCACATGAAGGACTCACCCTAAAAACAGGGCAGGACCCATCTCAGAGACAATGAAATGAGAGTATGAAATCCAAAATTTTGAATCTCAGTCAATCAGCTGTTGAAACGTGACCTAAAACATGTTCCATAATGTAAGAATTATAGGTATTTTATATCTACCTGGTTTTGACTTGATTTATTTTAGAAAATATGTCTTCTGGCTTTTAACTGTCCATGTAACTTTCCTGTCACTGGGCTATTACAGGTTCCCACCGTGTTCCCACTAAAATTCTAATGAAAAATGGAAATGTACACAAATCTGGTGCAATTGAGTGGGTCTTTGGAGGTCTGAGAGTGATCCAGAGAGTGATGAGCTTTCTCTTCATCAGGCTAAGGCAGTACAGCCCCTTCAACTCTTCAAAATTGCTTATTCTCGACTGAAGTCAGCTATGATGAAATGAGCCAGAGATGTGGATGTAATACAGCAAGAAATTCTAGAGCAGTTACTTCTTTACATGTGTTTCTGTAAATCCAGGGTTGTGGGGGGAAGAGAAAATGTTTGGAACAAGGAGGTGATGGAGCAGGCTGAGAAGCACTTAAACAAGCAAACCTGGGGAAAAGCCTCTGGCAGGATCTGCCACCACATCATCATGCACAAACTTAGCACATGCCATCAGATAAAATGACATTTTGGATTGAAAGCTGACTAAATTATCAGGTAATTAAATAATTAGCCAAAACCTCCTGGCATTAGACCCGTGGTTCCTTCTCGCCACATCACCCAGATGTTGAAATGGCTGCAAAAGATGATGTGCCCACAATCTTCAAGTGAACCAAGCACCCTTCCCACACTTTGAAAACTCAGTAAAAAAATTGTATTTCCTTTCATCAGTTATCCGAGGCACAAATAAATCTGCAGATGTGGACATGTCACCCATCAAAAAAATTTGGATTTTGTTCTCCTTTTTTGTTCTTTCTGTGTATTTCATGAGTGTTTTATCTTTCTTTCTTACTGTTAAGTGCTTTTTGTGATCCAATGCCATATTTCTCCCTGTAGCACTTGTTTTCCCCCTCTTATTTCTTCAGGTTTTTATTCCAATCTTTGTAAAATTTTAGTTATTTTGCCCTCATTTTATCTCACAATTCCTAACATGATGAAAAGAAGAGGCCTGTATATTGCTTCTTGTGCATTTTGCTCATTTAGAATTGCAAATACAATTTCCCAGCCTCCCACAATATGTGGCTGCTACTGTCACGGGTTTCATGGTAACATTTCATGGAACATATTTGCTGTTTCCAACTGCTTATTTCTTTTTTTTCTGTCTGCTCATCTCTCGTTCAGAGGAACTGGAATCATCTTGAAAATGTTGTGGGTTTTTTCTTATGTACACCATGTGTCTTCTTCCCTCTTTTATGTTCAATTATTTCTATTTTTTGCAATATACTGTGCTTATTAGTTTATTTAAAGATTTTGGCTGTTGACCAGCCAAAAATGGATTTTAGAAAGTGGCATAGAGATGCTGAAGAGCTCCTGTTTGCTCTGTCACTGCACTCCTACTGAGTAGATCAAAATCTTGAACTTGTGTTCTTGCTAGCAAAATTAATTCTCTGTCCTCAATATTAAGAGTTCTATTTTCTTCCTCTACAGATTTTATCTATCAGATTTTATCTATTTTTATCTTCTGGTAATCTACTACATCCCTAAGGGGTGACAATCCCTGTATCATCAATTATATAAAACCCACAGGTCAAAAAAGCAAGGTAGCAAAAGCAAATTGGAATAAAAGCTGACTTGTTCCTCTGTAGCACTCAATCCACCCGTACATTATTTTCCTTTGCTCCTTCTTTTGCTCATCTCTGCTTTTATCTGTTAGGCTTTTTTTTTTTTTTTTCTTGTTTGTGGGGTTTTTTTTCAGATTTTTAGCCTGTTGTGTTTATTTATTGACAGCCCCTAAAATTATGCAGATTATATTCTGTCAATGCTTTTCAAAAGAGACATGAAGTAGAGGCACCCAGGTTCTGTAATGATAAAGTCAATAGAAGCAGCAGTGGAGGAAACAAGACTTAAATGACTGATTTAGTTGGTAAGAACAGCTTGGGGGATAATGCCCTTCTATTAATAAAACCAGGTAATTGTGAGCAAATAATATGTTAGCAGAATCTGTATGGGCTCACAGCTTTTCAGTCCATAAATGGAAATAAATCAGGGATATTGCTGGGAATAATGAGAATACTTCCAATGGAATCCATCAGCAGAGCTCAGGGGGCTGTGTCTAGGCTGCACCTGGGGCTGTGCCACCCCGTGTACACGGAATCATGGAATCACCAAAGTTGGAAAAGACCTTTAGGATCATCAGGTCCACCATGTTCACCACTAACCACGTCCCCAAGTGCCACACCCACAAATGTTTTGGAGACTCTCAGGGTATGTGATTCCACCTCTGCCCAGGGCTTTGCAACCCTTTCCTTGAAGAATTTTTTCCGAATGTCCAGACTAAACCTCCTCTAGCACAGCTTGAGGCTGTTTCCTCTTGTCCTGTCCCTTTTTATATGGGAGAAGAGACCGACCCCCACCTGGCTCCAACCTCAGATAAACTGGAAAGAATATTTTTGTTTAAACCTTTGCTGCCAAGGTAAAGATTTCTCTCTTTTCCTTTTTTTTTTTTTTTCCCCCACCTAATTCATTCTCTAGACAATTTCTGAAAACTTGTAGGAGAAAATTTCTGTCTGTTAATTCATCAGGACACTCTGGGAAATCTTCACTTTTGTGTACATGTGAAAAGATTGTTTATAGAGATGTCACAGTACTACAAGTAGTTAGAAGAACTTCGGCCTTTCATGTAAATGGGAAAATTAATTTTTCAGAGCTTTGCAGACAGTACACAGTATTTCCAGTGCACAGATGAAACTTGATCTGCTTATGCTTCACCAGTAGAAAATAATTAGACACCAGCAGAAAAGCACTGAACTATGGCTGTGTTTTTCAAGCAGGAGTGCCATTCATTCCCTTCTCTTCTTCTTCTTCTTCATACTGCATTTAAGTAGCTCTTCTTGGACACGGTTCATTGTAGGAAAGTGAAGTTGTTTATAGGAAACACAGACTCTCACACACTTCAGAGAAATACAGATTAAAAACCACCACCCCATCTGGCTGATTTTTTTTTATAACCTCAGTCACCCACGTTAATTAAATTGTCTGTATAATATTTGTGAAGTGTTTATGAGAAAAAGAACCCCCTGACAGTACAGACTTTCAAGAAAGTTTTCAGTTGTTGCTTTGTGCTTTTATGGCTGTTGCCAGATTTTAAAATACATTGCCCATTGGAGTGTGAAATGTGCAGTTTTATTCTCTTTCACAGCAGTAAAGAGGTAAAAGAAAGATAAGGTTTAGGTGGGAAGACTCAAATTTTTCATTCTACAGAGATTTAGCCTAATTTTAAATAATAACATTTTTTAAAAAAATAAAATAGCAAGTTAGCATATTTAGTAATGAATTTGAAAACACTCCTTATTCATACACTGCATTAGCAAGACTATGGTAAAGAGAAAGTGTGGGTTGATCTGGAAGCATCAGGCAGCAGTAAAAAATAACAAAAAAAAAATTAAAAATTGTTTTTCCAATTTCTGAATTCTACCAACTCAATGAGAGAGGACTTTTTATTTTTTCTTTCCTTTTTTAAAAAATTAGGTTTCAAACCCAAATTGGCATTTTCCTGTTCACGGAACATGTCCTGTTTTGCAAGTTTAATAATTCAGAAAGAGCAGGAGCTGTTCTTGTTCATGAAAGGTCATATGAAAGCTTGGGATCTAAAAGGTAAAAGGCCCCTTCAAGCCTGAGAATAAAATGCTTTGGTGTCTTGCACATGAATGGAACCAATTTGCTCTTCTAAATTTTAAATTTAAGTGTGGCATTTCCAGTAAAAGGCATTGGAAGGCGGCTGCTGATGTTCCCCCAGTTGGGTAAAACAAAAAATGATCCTGCAGTAAGCCTTGCACATTGTCAAGAAGGAAGAACCGAATCCTGAGTACTGTCTTCAGGAACAGCCTACAGAGAAACCTTCTCTCTCCTCTTTGTGAGTGAAACATGCTAATTAATGTTGGACTCAAGGCCCTTTGTATCTCAGTGTCCTTTACTGTCTTCATCAGCAATGAAATATTAATTTCTGGCCTTGGCTGTGCTGGCTGGGGCTACTGAAATCTGATCCTGCAAGATGTCCTTGCTCTATATCAAATCTGGGCACCAGTGAACACTTCCTCAGTCTCAGGTTTCAGCGTGAGTCTTACTTATGCTGCTCCTTACTGGTTTGAGAACAAGACAGAAGATTTTTGCTAAAGCCATGCCTTCATTTCTTAGGTTTATTTTTATGCTTTGTTTTGTTTTTCTTTTTTTTTTTTTTTCAGGGATTTTTTTTGTAGTAAGCAAACCCAGATCCTCAAGTAGAATTTTGGTTCTTCTTCATTCCGCACTTTTATCAGGATAGCAGGAGAGGCTTTGAATTTGCTTTTCTTGAGTAAATGATGATTCACACTAACCAGTTTCCCTCCTGATTTCCTGCCAGTTCTGGTGAAAATTATACAATAAATCAGTAGCTAGCGATAAATTATATCCATCACACAATTTGGGCAGCTTTGCTTCCATTCTGCCTCCCAACCCATCTCCTGTGGAGCCACTTATGCCATTTTGGATTCTCCAACAGCTTCAAACACACATGGCAGCTTAAAAAATCTGCCAGATAAATAATTCATGGTTTCTCCTCTGAACCAGCCCATATGTGATGGTGGTCTGAGGAACAGGACAGAGAGCACTCAGTGTTGTCCTTATAACAAGGTTTGCAGGTCTGTAAGACCATATGGAGCCTTAGACCTCCAAAATGGCGAGTGGGTTAGTTTATCAGTGAGACAAAAAATTTCATCTTTTATCCTGGAAAATACTGAGCTACGAGAGCTCTTCAGCTGCGATTTTGCTTTTCAGACCTTCTCATCCCCCAAACCGTTGCCCCAGCAGTCATCCTGCAGCATATGCAGCAAGCAGAATGTGCAGTTCTGGTTTATGAGTTTCCTTGGCATGGCTAAAGATGAGCTGAAAACTTAATTATGTATCTGTCCAAAAAAGATCTCATCAGCCCTCCATGTGTTCTACCGCGATGAAAACCTTCACACTAACAAAGTCATTGGGATTTATTAGATTATCTTCGAACGTTGCCTCAGTTTTAGCAATAATATTCCTATCCATGGAGCAAGAGAAAGTTTCTTAGCTCTGAAATTGCTCAGCTGTCACTGGATTCTCTTTAGTTTTGCTTCACAATACTGCATCAAATGGAGAATCAGACCCAGGACATGGAAGACTGATTGAACCTCTGCCGTGGATATTAACAAAGCTGCCGCCACAGAACACATGGGTTTATCCAGAGTCCTTTATTCTTCCAGAATCCCAATTTTTTCAGTGGTTCCTGCAATTCCAATACATTACAGGTATTGCTTTCCAAAACCATATCAAAAAAAGCTAATTCAAACCACAGTCTAGAAGCTTTTCATCTTACCTTTTTCATCTTTATTATTATTAATATTATTATTAATGGTGAAACACTGCCTACATTAAATTTTCCTTTGGTTTAGTCACACCTCCTATTTCCCCTCAACAGCTTCAGGATGAACTGATTGCAAGCTGATGTGATAAAAAAGCAAACTATCCAAACTGAGAGCACAAAACTTTTACATACCCTCATATTTCACTTCAAAACAATTAAAGATAAATTGGAATGATTTATTCAGAATACTGTAGATTTAATTGTGGTATAAATATACTCCCAAATTTGTCCTCTATTTGCACTGCTTATGCAGAACACATTCAATCTCCATTTTTTTCTGACTGTAATTAAGGATGCTTCAAGATGAAAGAATATTGAGCCATCAATTTTAAGAGGACTACAGACTTAAAAAAACCCAGAGTTTTAAAACCAGTAAAAATTCCCAGTCAGCTTTCAAGCTTTTATTTCTTATTTTCTTTGAGATATATCAGAAAGATTGCTATCACATAAAATGACTTTTAGAAGGTTATATTATGGAAAAAAGAAATATAGGGTATTTCCTCAATATTTATGCCTCGTGCATCATATTTCAATCTGCTTTAACCTTGTGTGGATGCTACAGAAGTTTGAGTGAAATGATGGATTCAGTGAAATTAATTGACAGTTATTTACTCTCTTAAAAATTGCTCAGGAATGAGGAATGCGCCCTAATCGCACAGAGATGGGATCTTCTCAAGCATAGGCACGGAATGCAAACCCACAGAGATGTTCTCTTGGAGCACAACGAACAGGAAAACAAAGCCAATGGTTGCTGTACCATGAGAAAGGGCATGTGGACCTCTCTCTTTGTTTTCGGTACGTGCAGCTTCATGTAGGATGCACCACATTAAACTGCAAGAGACCTAAGGGTGTGCTCTTATCACAGTTTCTCCCAGAGAATAATCAATTTCTGTATTATTTGTTTTCCTACCTCTGTGTCTAAAATAAGGTTACTCAGTACAGCCCTTCTCACACATGGAGGTCCTGCAAGAAGCCACTTAAAAAGCTGCTGTGCGAGTAATGAAATTGAAATAAAATATCCTACAGAAAACTGTTTGATTCTCCATTGATGGGGTGAATGAAGAGGGCACCAATCATGGAATCCCAGAATTGTTTGGGGTGGAAAGGACCTCAAAGCCAATCCCGTTCCACCCCTGCCATGGACAGGGACATCTTCCACCAGCCCAGGGTGCTCCAAGCCCCATCCAACCTGGTCTTGGACACTGCCAGGGATCCAGGGGCAGCCAGAGCTTCTCTGGGCACCCTGTGCCAGGGCCTCCCCACCCTCCCAGGGAACAATTCCTTCCCAAAAACCCATCCAGCCCTGTCCTCTGGCAGTGGGAAGCCATTCCCTGTGTCCTGTCCCTCCATCCCTTGGCAATTGTCTCTCTCCATGTCTCTTGTCAGCTCCTTCAGGCACTGTGAGGCCACACTGAGCTCACCCCAAAGCTTCTCCTGTCCAGGCTGAACAATCCCAGCTCTCCCAGCCTTTCCTCCCAGCAGAGCTGCTCCATCCCTCTGCTCATCCTGGTGCCTCCCCTGGACTCTCTCCAGCAGCTCCAGGTCCTTCCTGTGCTGGGGAATAGAGAGGAAACTCTTCCTTTCAGCTTCCACTCAGACTAACTGACCACTAAACAATTACATCTGTAAAATGAAACACTTCTGGGCCGAACGGGGAGGTGGAATAGTTGAAATATTTTGACAAAACAGTTTAAATAAATGATTTCTGACTATTGATGTTTGCAGAAGGAAATGGCAGCTTTGAGGGTAGATTGTCATTAACCAATTTCCATGCTGGTTTTTAATAACTAGTTTCCACAGAGCAATAGGAAATTACCCTCACATCTCAAATTAAGAAAAAAAATGAAGAGCTTAAGTCAATGAAGGAAAAGGCTTCCTGCCACTTTCTGTTTTCACTGTCTCATAAGTTCTCCACCAAACCAGAGAAGATGAAAAGTCTGGTTTATCTCTTTTATAATTTACTTGCCTCAAAATATAGAATGTGGGAAAAGAGTTATGGGAAAATAATTAAATAGAATGGAGTCCTGTCTGATGTTTTCAAGGTTCATGAGGTGCTACTAGAGGTGGCTGGGAATCGGTTCAGACATTCATTTTAGAGCAGCTGTGGATGCTTTAAGCAACAATGAAAGTCACAAGAGAAAAAGGGCACCTCGATGTCATGACCACGAATTTAGCAAGGTGTGTGTTTAGGAGGTCGTTTTGCCACCCCATTTTTATAATCAGTGTCTGTAGGAATGGCTCTGTGCAATTAAAACAAGATTTTAGATGGGATTACACTGCCATTGAGATGTAGGGCTTGGGGAATGTGGAAATGAGGACACAGCTGTGGGTGAACATGGGGTTGGATGCTCACCAAAATGACTAGAAAGATGGTAAGTACAACATGGAAAAATGAATTAGACCTTGGGAGGGACCAAGAGGAACTTTCCAGGGACCCATTTGGACCCATCTATAACCTGATAGAAACATGTGTCATCCAAATTTTGGTGACGTGCAAACCATGTGTGAAGTGAGCTTCCTCATGCCCATAACTCAGGGTAGCTCTGGAACGTTGCAGGAGCTATTCCTGACACCCTGGTTTCTAACAAACATAAAAATTGTAATCATGGAAAAGATCAGGTTGTTACTTCAGGTGGGTGGGGCAGGTGCAGTTTCTTCACTACAGTTCACACTTCCAGTAATATTTGTTCTTCGTTTGGCATAACCCAGTGAGGGGAACAACAAAATAAATTAAATAAGCTGGCATAAAATGGCCTCTTGCTCTTGCCTTTATGGCAGCAGTACTGTGCTCCAGGTAAACTCCTGGAGGCAGTGGGAGCTGGAGGAAGAAAGGTGCATTTAGGGTTTTGTAGCTTAACATGCGATAATACAGCTCCTCTGAAGGACAGAAGTGAATAATGGTGACCTGATATCTCCCTCACCAGCAGCAAATTGTTAATAACACAGTTTACTGTGTTATTATTGGGGCGTTCTTTATGAGTTGGAGAATAACTCCAGGGAAGGGGTTTTTACACATTTCTGTTACAGTTGACCTATGTAGGGAGGCTGGCACGTTGCATCCCTCTGACTGTCATGGTGACTATTGTCACATGAAGTCTATAAATAAAATGTATAAATAAAACTCTCTAATTCAAGGATCACGTCCCAAGTGTGAAAGGAGATTTTTGTATTACAAACAAAGCTGGTGTAAATCAGCTCATGGTTTCTATCACTAACATCAACAGAGTTGGCTGATTTTATCAAAGGAATATTCAGACCACTAATGCCAGTTGTGAAAAGACAACTTGGAAAAAAAAACCTCCTCACAAGCAGTGTGTTAATTTATAAAATATAATTACATAACTCTAAGATAAATGAGGTTTGTAGTGACCTTGGGAGGGCCCAGCCAAGCTGTTCCAGGCAGAGCCAGCACAGACTGCTCAGTCCTGGGCCTCAGGAGTTAATAAGACCTCCAGGGACTGAGATCCCAGGTATCAGCCTGAGTTAAAGAGGATCTCGTATCCACTAAACATTTCTTCTTCCCAAGGCACCATATAGGCTTCCCTAAACATCACCTGACATGGGAAGGATGCTCAGTTCATTTCTGATTGTTGCTGGGAAAATGCTGATTTTAGTACATACTAAAAAAAAAAATAAAATACAGTGTTGGCCTAGAAATTGTGCATCTATGCATTTTAGGAATGTATTTGTCATTCAGCAAATACACCCTGTCCTTCAGCAGATCAATATTTGAATTACTGCGGAACAAAGAGAGGTGCAGTTTGTTTGGTGGGGTTCTTTTTTCATTTGTTTGCTTGGGGGTTCTGAGGCGGGGGGGTTGTTTGGGTTTTTCTCTTGATGTTTCGTAGGCCTTTTTTTTTTTTNCAAATAATATTACCTCGCTTATTTGCTCTTTTTTTTTTTTTTTTTTTTTTTTACAGGTTAAATCAAAATTGCAGATAATTCATGAAGTTTTCTCATTGAAAGACCAAGTACAAGAAACTGTGACAAAGGGAACAAGGAAACCAGCTGCATATTCAGCAAACATGTACTGAGGGCCGTGTTTGGAATCCCATTTTTACCTGAAGCACCAGGTCTCAGATTACCAGGGCTGGTAATTCTTAATGCACTGTGTCAGTCAAAGTATCATTTCTTCAGGGATAGAGAACAGTAAAAGTCTGCTGGCTCCTTCAGAGGGTGCTTTAGGAAGCCAGGTAACCATTTTTTTAACCTTCTTTTAATACAGAAAGGAAAAACATTATCTTTTGGTGTGGCATTAATGTGTTGGGCATTTTATCTAAGCCATATGAGAGTCCTGGTCCAAGGGATCTTCGTCCCCAAGCTTGCATGCCAAAATGCTCAGGAAAGGGTTGAATGTCACAAGTTAAAACTGTTAAATAAAATAGTTTTTGAACTGTTAAAAAAATAGGAGAGAAATACGTTGACCTCCTTCCTTAATGCTGGACCTCTCCTTTGGCTTCTAGAGGAGTGACCTTTGTGCCTTTTAACAGCCCAGCCACTTCCAGCTGCAAGCAGCTGTGGGAAAGTTTAGTGTCTGCTGGGCTCCCCCTGACAGCACTGAGCTCTGACAGTTTAATCTGGGCTTTAGAGACAGCCTTAGAGGCCTCACTAGAACCAGAACCATTTGTTTCTAGAGGCTGTTTTCCATCAAGGACTAAAATAACACCGTGTGCATTGTGTACCTCCATGCTCAGGAGCTCCACACAAACAGCTTTTCACCTTCTGCAACCCCACACCTCGGGAAGAAAATCAATATCTGAGGCAGGTATTGGCTCCAAAGAAATGAGACCATCAAATGGCCTGTCCTGCTTACTGCAGGAAGAATGTCAGGAGCACAGCTGAGGCGGGGTTTTGATTTTCGAAGCTTTCTGTTGCTTTAGCACTTTTAAGGTAACAAATCAACCCCTGTTATTTATGGGCAGAACCAAATTACATCAAGAGCCCATAAATGTGTGGCTTCCTGCCAGCTGGAACACTCTGTAACCTGCCAGCTACTCCTAGGAAGGAAACAATGTTAACTTCTATTTTTTGTTCTGTTTATTTTCCAAACAACCTTCAGCAGATTTTTTTTTTTTTTTTGGTCTGTTTCAATATCCCGTGCAAGCCATCATTCATAAGAAAAATTTCATTCAGATTTTTAGCTTGAGAGCTCTGCATTTTTTGACATCTGTAGTATCTTTGCCTGAAATAAACACAAGCAACTGTGTTTTTCACTTTAAAATGGAAATAATACTCAATTAGAAAGGGCTTGTGGTAACTGGCTCAGCCTTATCAAGAACGTATTTCATGAAAAGCCACTTGTGCAACAAGATGTTGGAGAACAGCTTTATAATTACACGTGATCATTACTAAATCTGGCTTCAAAATTCCATTTATGGTAAACCCCAGTGCCCTAAATTAATTCTAAATCGATTCTGCTGCTGGTCAGGGTGTTCAAAAAGGTGGGGTTTTCACAGGAAAGCCCTGGAGAAGAGTGGAAGTAACTTAAGAAAGAAAAGTGGGAAAGAAAACAAGACTCCAGCTCCTATTTCATAAAGTTTGCTGCTCTCCTGTCCCTTAGATCTCATCTCAGTCCCAAATCCATAATAAAGGGAAGTTGAAAGCCTCACCACCACCCTTCCAGCCCATTTGTTGTCACCATAATGTTTAATTTTATCTGCTCTGCTAAGAAGCTTTAGACTTGGAATTGTTGGACTTGAGTTTAATCCCCATCGAGCCCAACAGCTTCAAGCACTCTTGTTCACTGTGGGAACCTGAGCTGTGTTTCTGCCAAAGAGGAATTGGTGTGCACTGAAATTCTATGGATTTCCGTGTCATTTTTTAATGTGGTCATATTTGTTTTCTTTTCCCACCTAATTAGAAAGAATGAGAATATTTGAAGGGGAAAAGCCTTCAACATATTCTTCAAAATGTATTTTATCACAGAGAAACCTGTCTCAGCTACTTTGAATCTGACACATGGTCCAGCTTTCCCAGAGTAGTCCAGAGTCTGAGAAGGAAAACACAAATAGCAGCAGATTTTTCCAAACTAATAGTTCTATGCTTTATACAAAAATGCATGTGAAGATTCTGAAAGGTGAGAAAAAACTATATCAGAGCAGCATTCCCTTCCAAACCATGAAAAAGATATATTCTCAGGAGCAATAGATCGATTTACTGAACTCCAATAAATATAATAATTGCCATCAGCTGAAGACAAGAAAGTTAAGAATGGATATTTGATAATATTTGCTAGTAAGTTTTACTGGTAATGCCACTGCCATTATATGTGTGCATATATATATATATATTTTTTTTTTTAAATTTCTATGTTATGCCATCTTCTGTATTTGTCTCCATCTTTGCTAGACAGAACATACATTAGAATCGCAAAACTTTATATACAGTAAAATAAAATAAAATAAAATAAAATAAAATAAAATAAAATAAAATAAAATAAAATAAAATAAAATAAAATAAAATAAAATAAAATAAAATGTCAGATCTGGTTGAAAACTGTGCTGGTTTAAGGACAAACTTCCAAAACCAAACTTATCCTCTCACTTCATTATTGGGTACCTATATGATATAATACTTAGATGATATTTTTACATGCAGGAAGATAGAAAATAGTTGATTTTTCTTATTTTGCAGTTAAATACTTGTATTAATCTGTATTACTTAGTGTACATGCCTAAGTGAGCAGTCTAGGATGATCAAAGCAGTCCATATGGCTGACCAGATCCTGCCATCAGCTTCACCAGAGCAGCTTTGCTGAAACACACGGAATTAGCTGAGATTTACACAAGTATAACAGAATCAATTAACTTAGACCCCAGTTTTCAGATAGCTAATTGGAGATATATATGCAGTGATAAAAAATGTTAATTATTGTGAAATAATGTACTGCAGAGAAATGGTTTCTCCTTTCATTCATTATTTTTATTTCCTTAGAGATCATTCCCTGGACTTTCTTTACCTTAATTACAGCTTTTCAAGGCTGGTGCAGTCAGCGTTAGAATTTATGTTTATCTATTCCAGTCTACTTATGTAGCATAATGTTACACTTACACATTGAAATTTAGGGAACTCTGCTCTCTCTGAGGTTATTTTACTTTCTGACACAAAATCTCCTCTGCAGCGGGGTTTGGCTTTGTCGGTTTCTTTTGCTTCTAAAGATATATGGTCTCTACAGAAAAACAAATTAAAAAAAAATACTAAGAAGAGTCAGGGAAAAAATCCATATGAATTGGACTGTTTTTTTAAAGCTGTTTGAGTCATAAACTGTAACACAGCAGATAACATGTTCTTCCAAGACGCTGTGAGGAATTGAGTAAGTCAGCTTGAAAGGATAATGTCAAGATATTGGTTTTCTTCAAAGTGTGTATATAGATAGATATCTATACAAATACACAAACTACTCAGTTTAGAAACTCCTGAAAGCAGGCACTGGACTCTATTTTCCAGCAATTTACCCAGCAGCAATCAGGGTTTGACAGGAGGGCAGAGCTGTGTGTGAGCAGGGGTTCTGCTCTGACTCATGACTTGTGTACTTACTGGCAGCAAGGAGGGCTCAAAGAAGTTAAAGCCCTTCGAGAAAAATAACTCCAGTGCCAATAAATTATTTCTCCAGTTCAGGAGGTAGCAGATTATCTTTGATGTTGTGCTGGATGTCACAGAATATCCAGAGTTGGAAGGGGTCCCTGAGAATCAGCAAGTCCAACTTCTGGCCGTGCACAGGACACTCCATAGGGTGATGCCATCTCAGGATCACAGGCCTTCAGAGGAATCCCAGCCTCCAAAGAGGGATGCCCATCCCCAGTTTCTGAAAAATAGTTCCCCTAACTTGAAAATAAGTTGGGCCAGATGGAAGAGCCTGGCTTATCAATTAATGTGGTAGCATTTTCACGCATCTTTTCAAACACTGTGTTCCTTCTGCTCTGAAAAACTCCCTATTTCACAGGCCCCCTGAGAGGATGGGCAGGCAATAAAGCCAATGAGGCATATCTAGTTAAAAAAAAAATTAATTAAAAAAAGAAAGATAAAAAAGTGAATTCAGCCCAGGAATCTGTTCCAAGTAGGAAACCAGAGCTGCGCATGTTGTGAGACACAGCAGGGCTTCTGAACAGCTCCACGTGAAGCAATCCATGTTCCCTCAGACTTGGAATTCACATTTTAGGGGAGAAATGTGCAGAATTACATAGATTTACACAGACAAAAAATCCTTCATTTTTAGTCATGGCACTCATAACCTCATATTGAATTTGCAAGCAGCAATCTAAAGGAACTACTTTACACCAAAAGATGCTCAGTTTCCACTGGATATTTCTCCTGAAGTTAATCCTTCTTTTCACATGACACCCCTATTATTTTATAGAATTTTTAGGAATAAAGATATTACTTAGAAATTTTTATTTATCTCCAGAAATTATTTCATCAATAATTAAAATAAAGGGTGTAAAAAGCCTGTGCTACCTTTATGGCTGGAGGTATCCGTTTCTTTACAGATATTACAATTACAGTATTTTAGTTTATTTGTGCAGGTTTAGTATCTTGATTGTGGTTTCAAATATGTCAATATTTTGATTTTGGAATGTAGAAGTTATATTCTGCATGGTAGGATACTAAACACAAATAGCCTTGTACCTTTTCAATTAAATGACCTCTTATTTTAGCTGCTGAAGGTTGTTGGTTTGCAATTTTCAAAGCAATAAAAGTTGGCTTGTAAGTATAACCTGAGGTGGATTGACCTGGTGCCCTCCAAACCTGTCTCACTCTCCCTTCTCAACAAGATGGGGCAGAAAATATGACAAAAAAACCCTTGTCAGTCTAGATAATGACAGGGAGATAATTAATCAATTACCATAGAGGCAAAACAGTTCCAGTTGGGGAAGACTAATTTAACTGACTGCCAATTAATAACAGAGTACCATGGTGAGAAACAGTCAAAAAATGTAATACCAAACCTTGTCATGTAAGTCCAGTACAGACCTGAAATTGGTGGGAAAAAAGGATTTGGGGCTGTGGTGTTCCCCAACATTTCCACATCTCATTCTTGCCTTTTGCGGTTTGATCAGAGACAAATAATCTATTCAAAACTGTCAGTGAAAACAATGTTGATGTTAGGGGTAGACAAGGAAAGGGACAAGAACAGAGTTGAAGAAGCCCAAGGTGGTATAATGAGTGTGACTACAGCAGAAAGATAATGCACAACTATGGCACAGCAATAATTTCCTGTAATAAGGGAATAATTTCCTGTAATAAGAGAATAATTTCCTGTAATAAGGAAACTATTTCCTATAATAAGGGAAAAATTTCCTGTAATAAGGAAAATGCTGCCATGAGTCAGAAATAAGGCCCAATCCTTACATGTAAAATTTTCACAATTTGTTAAAGCTATTTTAGTGTAAGATTTTGCACTTAGGGTGTGAGGACTCTCTGACAGCAACAGAGACAGACTTTTTATGTCCTTTTTTTTCTCTCTCCATTGAGCAATAGTGCTATGTGGGGGAAAAAAAGCATGACAGCACCATAAAAATAAGAGTTCAAAGATTGCTCTGGTTTTTTTCCTCTAAAACATCTGATGAAACCAAAGTGAGTATCATCACATTGTGTAGGTGACTGCATCTTACAAAAAAACCCACCAAACATTTCCATCTTCAAGTGAGTGTTTCATTGTCATGGTGCTTTTACTAATGCCACATGAAAGTGGGTTGACTGTTAGAGGGAATCCTGTGCTCTCCATAAACGTTCCAACAACAGGATAAGCTTCAGAAAGTCTTCAGAACCTCCTAGTTCCAAGAATAAAGAAAACTACAAAAAATTAAGGAGTTTTTTTTTTTTTAGCTTTGCTGGTCATTAGGGTTTTAAAAAATGATTCTATCTTTTCAGGTACACATGATAAAAAAAAGCCAAATTCATTGTTCTGTCTTTTTAATTCCTTACAAAGCTCTGAGTGCCTCGGAGACAATCTGCAGCATTGATCTAGGGCAGGTTAACAGGAATATTTAAACATCTTGGTCATTAATCTGTGACAACACAAAAGTGATATTTCAATCTCATGAGTAAGAAAGAGACAGGATTTCTGCAGTTTGATTTCCTCCTGGATAGATGTTTGCTTCTCACAAGAGGCTGTGCCCGGTGGAATTCTTCTCCTCACTAACCACAAGTAGAGACATGAGTGAACCATCCTTAGGGTGTGACATTGATTGAAACTTTTAGTTATAAGCTAACCCCCAACTTACAGCTGCTGGTTTGTCCACAGTTGTTAAAAATACTCATTAACACCACTAAAACTTGCTGGAGATGGAGTAAGTTGAATGGATATGGCTGTATAGCTAACATTCCTCAAAAATAATTTTTGAAGTTGTAATGGATTACTTTGTTTTCTTATGAGATGACTGGAATTTTGGGGACTCCTCTTCCTCCTGCAAAATGCTTTAAGGAGGTCATTATTGCACAAGCCAGGAAAGTTCAAAAATCTACAACAGATGGATTTGTCTTTGTCAAACTTCTTTGGAACCCACCTTCCCCACTCGGTCTTCTTTGGAAGCTGCCACAAAGATAAAGTACTGCAGAGCTGAAGAAAAAAAAAAAAAATGGCTCTAGGGCTCTACAGCATGAAGTTGAGCAGAGGAATTTCTGGAGCCCATCAAACCAAATGTCACCTCTCATTGCTGTGGTGGCCCTGAGGCACAGGCAGTCGTCTCTTTAAGGTCAGGAAGTTTGTTCAGCACAGCTCTAGTATCCTGCTCAGTGTGCACATTCTTAGGGAAAGGAGAGCTGTTTGATATTAGACTGAATTTTTCTGGCTGTGGTCTAAGGTTTTTCGATTGTTCCAGGCAGTTGTATCCAAACCACAAGTACCTTAAAAAAAGAAAGAAAAATAAATACCTTCCAACCCAAAGTCATAAGGCAACTAAGTTCTTGTGCAAGGCCATCCTTATAGAAGTATTTTCTCCAATAATTATGTTAGCTATGATTTGAATGAGGCTGAAACATCCAAGCAGGACAACAAACATTTCCAGACATGCTTACTGCTTTAAAAAATGCTGAGTGCACATGATGGGGTTAATTAAGTTGTAATGATGCTTCTTTGCACAATAAAAATAATTCAAAATAAAAAGAAATTTCAAAAAAAAAA
This sequence comes from Rhipidura dahli, assembly GCA_013399225.1. NCBI lineage: Eukaryota > Metazoa > Chordata > Aves > Passeriformes > Rhipiduridae > Rhipidura > Rhipidura dahli. Next base: position 49,816 of record VXAC01002391.1, read on the forward strand.
AATCCCCAAACCACAAAGCAGAATAAACCATGACCTCAGTATGAGGCACTGTGAAATGGACTGTTCATCTTCAGGATCATCCCCTTGTGTGAGCTGTGCAGATGGCTCTGGATTGCTCTCCACAAGTTCCTGACAGGAGGCTGGAGCCAGGTCAGCCTCTGCTCCCAGGGGGCAAGACCAAAAGACCTCAAGGTGCTCCACAGGAGGTTTAGAAGGGACATCAGGATGGATTTTTTCATGGCACAAAGGGCAGTGGGGGTGGAGTCCCTGTCCCTGGAGGTGTTTCGAAGACATATGGATGTAGTAGCTGGGGCATGGTCTGGTGATGACCCTGGTGGTGCCAGGTTGCCAGCTGGACTTGATGATCTCAGAGCTCTTCTCCAAACGTGACAATTCCATGATTCCATCACCACTGGACCATCAGGCAGAAAGGCACTTTAGTTTCCTCATACTACCCTGACCGTTTGGCTCTTTGGGGCTGGGAGCAGTTCAATTCCAGCCCTCTGGAGCAGAGCAAACTTCCCAGGTTTTAGCAGACTTTCTTTGGAAGTCAGGAGAGTGAGCTGCTCTGAGGACAATCAGCTCTAGTTAAATCCTCTGTCAGCAGCAGCACTGCAATATTGTGTTTGGCTTTTCTAGTTAAGCAGATTGCAGCACTGATGGGAGATAATGTGATTATCTTGGTTACATATTTCTTAGCAACAGTGAAGCCAGAAAGAAATGGCAGGAGAGAACTGGATAATAAATGTAAATAATGGAAGAGCCTTAAATATAAGGCATTCTTTAGATCAAATATTAATAATCACAAGTCTCCAACAATGAATAAATGTGCTTGTTATTAAGTCCATTTCCTAAATGAAGATCCTTATATTTGAGGATGCAGTCCACATTCCTCAGCTTTGATCAAACTTATCTCCCAGCAATTAAATTAACAGTGTCCTACTTTTTTGATTCTAAGCACTCCAAACCTTTTTTTCATTACAAAGAGGTTTGTTGACATCATAGCTCATGGGATTGTTTGTCTTACTCAATTAGAGGAAAACAGGGCAGTTCTGCCCACAACTGAGGATTATTCTTTCTCCACAGAAATGTACTGAGGGTACATTCATCATAGCAGTATCATTAGATTAAGAGTAGACTTCTGAAAAGTCTGTTTTTCAGGATCCCACTCCAGCTAAACCAAACAATTATCAATCATTTCCAAGTGTAGTACTGAGCTGTTTCTCATGTTCTATTCAGATGTGCCTCATGTTGCACCTTCCTCAGCCAAATGCTTTACTTTCCCAGCTTGTAGAAACTGGTTCTGCACATGAGCCAGAAGATAAAATTGCTGAAGGCTGAGAAATTGCAGTTCCACAAGAGTTTCAAGAAAATACTGGCTGTAATTGGTGCTGGTGAAGGTCTGGATTCTGGAGGTAGGGGTAAGAAAACTCTATTAACCTAAGCTTTTGTACTCTTAAAATCTCAAGAGTGATTTTAGCCCACTCTCTAGAATAGACCTCAGAAATATTTCAGCAGGCCTGGGTCAGAACTACAACTTTCTTGTGGCCAAGCCAAAGAGGCTTAACTACCCTGAACATAGAGGTTGTGAGAAGCAAGGCAGTCACTAACTCTCACTTTCAAGTCACATTACCAGCCCTAGAGAAAGCTGAGCTCGGCAGGAGATGTAGGACTGGGAGAAGATGTTAATTTGTTACACTGCTGTGGCCTCAGCTGGAGAAATGTGGTTACTCCTTCTTTAGAGCTGGGCCAGGTTCACACAGCAAGGCCTGAATCACCCCACCTTTACTGTAAGATACCAAGAGGAAAGGACCACATTAATTTAGGCTGCTTCCCATTCATATGCTGAGTTTCCCACTGAAGGATTCCTGAATTCCATGCCCTGCTTGCTACACTGGAATGGTTTCCCACAATGCCATATGCAAACATACATCCCTCCTCATGGATTTCCATGGATTCCTGAAGGAAAACAAGTTCTCTCCCATGTCTGTGAACAGAGAGATCAGGCTGGGTGATGGTTGTGGGGTCACACCAGACACATCCCTGGATTTTCTACAGGAACACAATTCGGGATGTCTACAGCCTGTGGAGGAGCAGCTGGGTCCAAAAGGGAACAATGAATTATTGTGACTTTTAAACCACAGCATCATAAAAATCCAGCAATTACAGAGATGTCTCTGCAGTCATCCCAGACCTGTGAGGATTGTTTGCTTGAGTTAGTTTTACTTTACCTAGGACAAAGGAAAGCCCTAACAGGACATAAAGCAAGGGACCAATCCATTAAGGGTGGACTGAAAGAAAAAACAACTAAGCATAATTTTGCTTCTTTCATGCAACTAGTGACTAGATTCTGGAAAAAAATGGATGGGTTGGGAACATCAGCTGCACCTATTTATTTTTTTTATTACTTCATTATTGGTGTCTTCCCTTACGATGACATTCAAGGTCCTGCCTGTGGGAACCAGGGCGTTGTCCTGAACAACCAGCCCGTGTTTCTGCTGGATCCACAGTAGGCTGGCTAGATTGCTGTGCACTGCCTTAGGGTTGCTCTCAATTTTAAAGATCACCCACGTGATTTTCTGAAGCACAGAAGGGAGAGAAAGGAAATAGCAATGTCTATAGGACATTGCCATTATGGAAATATTAAGGTGAACTTACCTTTCCTTGACAAAGCATAAAATTGTTATACATTAAGAATTAGAAATCAGTAGAACCTTAATGAAGGATTAACTTTCTTATAATTAGAAGCATCTGAATTTTTTAATCTTTCATATGTCTGTTACTTGCATAATAAAAAATTGATATTTTGAGCAACATGTCTAATAATAACTCCTCTGGATGTTCAGATGAATTTAACAGAACTCATAACAGAGGGAAAACTAATTGATTCTATGCAGAGACAATGCTATTTTTCAAAAGCATTTAAAAAAAAAAGAAAAGGAAGAAAAAAGAGGCATTTAGAGTAACAGTCATGTCTCATTTGTGCATTTGAAAATCTTTCCCCCAAACCCCAAAGTGCCATTTTAGCAAACTGCTAGATGTAATTCAGGACAAAAAAAAAAAAAACCTTTTTATTGGGCATGGCAGGAATCTTGACATTTCTCTAGGAAAATAATTATCCTGGAAAAACTTCCAATAGCAATATTAATTGCCTCCCAGGGGTTAGTGTCAGTTGTAGTGGGATAGGGGGAGGGCACAGCAGAGGAAAAGCTCCTTCCTCAGACCGACTGATTCCCAACTCCTGACCTTCCTGCTGTGTCTGTGCCAATCCTGGCATGTGCCCACAGGCCAGGGGGATAATTCCACAGCTCTTAGGGCAAGTACACTGTTGGGAACTTTTTCCCTTTTCTGCCTCAAACAGTTTTATTCCCTTTGAATATTTATGCACAAGGAGATGCATAAACTCTTTTTTGGATTGGGAGAAGGTCTGAAATAATTTTTTTAGTCCTCACAGTTTTTATTCCACACCCAACGCTATTATGAGCTCTTTCATTGTCACAGTCCAGGCTCTTTGAAAGTGGACTTAAACATGCTCTTTTGGGCTAAACATGCTTGCTTTTGGGCTAAACAACTTAATGCAGCCATTTCACAAAATACCAGAGAATGGGAACTCAGTCTCTGAACTTCATTCATGGGCCCAAGTGTTCCCATATAGCTAAATCCTATAAATTTCTTATACTGAAATATTACCACGGATTTCAGAAATCTCAGCCAAATTAAAGGTGCATGAGGACACAGAAATTTAAGGCATTAAAAAATGGATGTAATTTTTAAGCTGAAAAATCTGATTTCTTTTTAAAATACCTAGACTAGTAGATGGATATCTCTTTTGAAAAATTAGCAATGGAGACCACTCCAGAATCACAGTTTTAAGGTCTGCAATTGATTCAAGATTCCTATGAACTTTTTCACCAAAACTATTAATTTCCTTCTTTAATTTTTTCTTTTCTTGTCACAATTTTCAGAAAATATGATCTGTTTCTCAAATATGAATTACAGAGTCACAAGAAAGAACCAGTACATGAAGGAAGACAACAGGAAAGTGAGAGACTACATACAAGGACCTGGAGAGAAAAGACATTGGGGAATGGCTTCAAAGTAACAGAGGGAAGGCAGAGATGGGATATTCGGAAGGAACCCCTCCCCATGAGGGTGCAGAGGTCCTGGCACAAGGTGCCCAGAGAAGCTGTGAGTCCAAGAAGAGTCCAAGGCCAGGTTGGATGGGGCTAGAAGCAATCAGGGTTAGTGGAAGCTGTCCCTGCCCATGGCAGGGGGTAGCATTGGATGGGCTTTAAGGTCCAGTCCAAC
>VXAC01002395.1:0-25073 GCA_013399225.1 Rhipidura dahli
TATATATATAATATATATACTACGTATTATATACTATAACGTAATATATATATACTATATAATACTATCCCAAATAGTTTGTGCTCCTAATGTATGTATTACAGGCATTCACTTTCTCAGAGATACATTGTTCTTTTAGGTCATATTTAAGGCCTGCATGATAATACTGTAATGGACTCTCCTTACTACCATTGTGTTTTCACTCTGGTAGTATTTTATTTTTGCCTTTGGATCATCAAAGCAAATGTTTTACTGCCTACATGTCATGATTTCTAAGTTGTTTTGTTGTTGAGCAGTATTTTTGAGGATGCATTAAATAACAATTAGCTTCAGATGATGCTGAGTAGTGAGTGATATAAGGTGTAGAATCATATATGCTGCGAAGTATCCTGTTGCAAAATTAATTATTTTCTAAAACAGTTTTGTCTAATCCTTTCAAATCATGTTAGCCACGGTAGTTGCAATGAAAGATAGATAAAAATTAATTTAAATGTTAATCTTAGCTGGATTTTAGAAGAAACTACAAGCTTACTCAATTCCTCTCATGCACTAAATTTCCACATTATGAATGCACATAGTGTGCAAAATCCTCAACACAGAAGTCTGCAAAGTCTAAAGAGTAAAAAACATTTCTGAAGAAAACCACCTCTGGAAAGAAATACATTCATAATATCTGTTCAATTGATTAGTAATGCATTAGCTTATGGCTGATTGTATGATATATCATAACACTACAAGAAATATAATCTCCTTTTTTCTATTAGAAAAATTCACTTAGATCCAAAAGAGATTTGGGGATGTCTTCAATAGAGGTACAGAAAATGTAGCAATAGCTAGGCTATAAGCAGATGAGTTATCTTAGGTCCTGAAATCTATATTGCTATGGTTGTACTGTGTCATGAAAACAAGATATATTAGTCGAGGAGAAGCCTTATGCTGCCCAAATTTGTGTCTCTTGGTACTTAGCCAGCTTGCTCAGAACTAGCCTGGGTAACTTTACAGCTCTCATGCTTCTGGATATCCTTGGAGGTGCTACATACATTTAGTGGAATGTAATGCCATATGCTAAGATGCTTTTGAAGCATGGAGAGGGAGAAAAATGCTTCTCTTGGATGATATGAACTGTGTACTTTGATTAGACAGCTGAAAAAATGGGGAGGAGAGAGGGAAGAGATGCTCCTCCTCTGGAATGCTAACAAGAAAGTGAAGTTGTTCTGTGTGCAGTGTGCTTATTCATGTCTGCTTTAGGGACCTATGGCTGGAAGGGGCCCCACAGTGAGCTCCAAAGGGAGACATCACATCTGTTTTAAACACAAGATGGTACTGAGATGTTCAGCACAGAAAAATCAAAGATAATTTTGATTACATATGTGTACACAGTGAGTTCTGAGGACCTGGAAAAATGGATTCTTTGGGAAAAAGGCTCATCCCACCTTCATATGCTGGCAGTTTCAAGAATACACTGCACCAAGTACTATTAAAGTCACATTGTAGGCACATATTCTGCTTCATAGAAATCCAGAAATTATTAGTGTTCTAAGCTTTTAGAAAGCTGGATTTTTTTTTTTTCCCAATAAACATTGGAATAAAAGTCATGAACATATACTTACACAAAGGTTTCAGTCAGAGTACCTGGCAGAGTTCACCAGCCTTTTCAAACACACTGGACAGGAGCCCAAGGCTGTGTATTACAACTGAATATGGTTTTAAGTCTAGTATAAGGTTCATCACGGGGAGATGAAACATTAGTTACAGAAATTCTTTGACGTTTTGATCTGAAAATTATTACTGCTCTGAGTTTGAGAGCTTGCATAAATAACTTCAGGTAATTTCAAAGCCCAGCTTTGACTGCTTCTTTTCTGCAGTTCTCCATTGTCTCCTAGCAGAATTACCTCAGTAGTGAGCATCTATGTGTAGTCAACATAGCTTGTGCAGACATGTCAAAGACAGTTTTAAATTAGCATATGTGTGAAGCTCAGCTCAGGTTAACAACTCAGTTTCAGAGCCAGGTTCCTGGAGAATGTACAAGAGAAATTATTTCTCTCCTTGGCTATGCCTAGCAACAGTACACAGGATAGGATAGCTCAAGGTATATTCTCTGATAAGAATCCACCAGTATATATATCACTGTATCTGCCCTGGAAACAAAAAAAATGTAATTAAGCAGCAAAGCAGTCTAGCATATAACAAAATGCCCCTGGCAACACAGACTGAGAAAGCTGTCTTGCCTTTGTGTTGTATAAAAGCACAACTTACATCCATACCTGTTTGCAATTGTTGTACCAAACTACAGTGTATATATTCAGCATCATTAAATGCTTCTAATTTAAGCAGTTAAGTTTTAGCTAAGTTTAATTTTATTTAAGAAATGTTTGAACCATTTTCTAGCACTAGTTTTCCCATTTGTTTTTAATGGAGGGATACTCTCTGTACACCGTAGGAAGCACTCTTCCTGGCATCAGAGATGCTGTTCTTTCAATCTTCCTTGCTTCCAAATTGCTGTGCTAAAATCACTGCTTGCTATCCACTGAGTAAGGCACAGTTTGGAAAGTTTCATTTGTACCTTGCCACAATCAGGAGGGAAAAAAAGGCTTAACGATCTAGTTTGGGTATGTTCTGTTTACTATTGCATGAAAAGGAATGTGACCATGCTTAGAATTCTCACATGCTAATTATTATGTATACAGGCAGCAATTTACATTGCTTTTTACTGTACATGAACATCTGTAAATTCACTTTAGTTAAGTTCTGTGTACTAATCAGAAAAAAAACTTACATAAAATTGCCCAAATATTTTCATTAAAAATAAAGTAAAAATATTAACAAGCTAGGATAGGGCTTTAAATGCTTCATATGGAATCTGCAAAAGAAATGTCCTTAGCTCACCCAATCTGACTCGGGCATTAGACCAGATTTAGAAGATGTTCTGTGCAATGTTCTATTCATAGCAGTATGACTGCACAATTAAAACATCTGAAGATTCAGCTTTTAAGTAGCTCATGAAAGGTATTTTTAAGTTTTTCCTTTGGAAAGAAAAATCCAACTAAATACAGCAAAAAGATTTTGAATGCATGTCAGGCCCACTCCATGACCAATGTGTAGCTCCAGTGTCTTGCATTTATGCCAGGATATGTGAAATTGCTATTGTCACCCTAACTGAAGCCATAGGTCACTCAGCTGCTATAACAGCACTATAGCTATTTCTGACTTTGTGGAATGGGGCCAATGTTTTTCTCAGAAGCAATGGTTAGAAAATGAAAAGAACACTCATTTTATACCCCCTGTCTCTTCCTGGAGAAGACTGGGCAAGTTAATGGTAAAGAAATCCATCAAGAGTTTGTAAATACAAAGCACCATCTCTGGCTCAGGAAGTTCCTGAACCACAGACTGCTTGATGATAGCAATATTTATGGGAGTATATATGTTTTCCCTTCCTTTCGTAGTGTTCCCTCAACATCCATTTTTGGACATTGTCCGAGAAAGGATACCAGGCTAGATAAGACATTCAGTCTGACACAGAGAGGCCATTCTCAGGTTTAGTGGTTCTTTAGATATATTTGGAAGTCTGACTTTAAAACAGAAAGACCTCATTTTTTAATAAAGGTAAAGGAGTGCTATACATGTATGTGGTTTCTTTGAACCTACTGTAATTATTATTTCAAGATTTTGCCTTTGGTCTCATTTTTTACATCATAATGCACCACACCTTTCAAGCACTTAGGCATTCAAAGAGCTGGTGAATGCAGTTTGGTGATGTTAGAAGGTAAATTACAGCACTGCTGAATGACTTACTTGGGTATTGACTTTAGATGCTGTGTACAGTGGCGATGCTGAATGGCCTCATTAACAACTCTGAGGCCAGTGTGCCTGAGAGATGGCACCAGGACAAGGAGATGTTTTATATCTCTCTAGGAGTGTATGAAATGCTTATTGACTGGGCTGAACCTTAAAAGCCAGGCCATTATAGGCAAATACAAGTTCATGGGCTTCATTCCAGACTAAGATTCACAAAGATAAACATGTATATGCTAATTAATGCTTCAGAGTGTATTTAGGCCAAACAGTTAAAGAGAAAAGACTGAAACAGGATTGAGCTGCCCAGATGTAGAAGCAGGAGAAAGAAAGGGTAAATAAAGAGACACCCTAAATAGTTTGTACTAGTCTTTTTTATTTTACCACTTATGAAACTGCATTTGAGAAATAAGCAATCATAGACTGATCAAAATTATATAAATTTGAGCTGAGTCACAAAACCACTTTTTAAGTGAATTCTTGTCTCCTGGTTTTACAGTCAGAACCCTGCTGCATAACCCGTTTTAAGGAATTCAAGATGCACCTTAGAAAATCCTTGGCCCAAGGGCAGAAAATTTTTGAAACATTTAAAGCAAATGAAAAAGAACAGGAAGATAAAGCTGCACAGTGGCTCAGAAGCTAGATTTCTGTGAGGACGAAGGAAATTGTTTTAAAACATAGACTGTGCTTATCAAGGTTAAAAGGAAACATTACATTTTTCAGCATAAAATATGAAGACCGAGATGAGAGAGAGAATCAACAGGTAAAAATGTCTGGCATGATTAAGGAACATAAAGGTACAGGAACAAATTCATTGCATAAGTAAATGTAATGTTCTTGGGCTGGACAGATGGTTAACTTTGATTACTGAGGCTTTAATCCCCAAGTCACTCTGTCCTCTTTAGATCAGAGTAACTACTAGGATAGACTGTATAACTATCATAATATTTATATAAGAAACAACAGCAGTAGCAATAACAACAGCAACTATAATAATACTAATGCTAATAATAATACCTGTTCTTTTTCTAAACTTTTCCATATCAACTTTTTTCCATTTCATGTGCCACTGATGAAGAAAACTGCAGAGTGCATAAAGAAAAATTGCAATTGAATTTTGCCACAGTTTCATCCTTAGTCAAGACTGAAAGAGCTTAATGCTAGTACTCCTCAAGATCTGTGCTCCAATGACTTGATCAACAGTCTTCAAAAAATCAGATTTGTTACTGTCTTAATGTATGATAAGAACAGAAAGAAAGTGATGCCGCTGTATCAAGTAGCTGTCTATCATTCCTATGTAAACTTGAAAGGTATTGAATATGAATTTAAATTATGCATTGCAAACTGAAATGGCAGAAACAACTAAATTGCTAATATCTAGACAATTGCAATTTCTGGTTGCAATTACAGAATATAAAATTAAATTATTTTTGCTCATGTCTTTTAATAAAATAATGGATTTTTACTCCTTCTTATGATAAAAATTGTTTCTGTTACAACATAGTAAAAAAAATAAACTCTAGTTCATAAAGACTTAAACCAGTGATAGTTAACATGGATACAATTTATAGTTATTATGATGCTTCTGAATTGCAAATCAGACTAAATATGTGTTCTGTTGAAAGCAAAACAAACAACAAAAGTGAATCTGTTCTATTCTAAGAGTCACATCACAGAAACATGTAATGCTTCTCCAGTTAAACATAACAGAAATTACTGTTAAAAAAGAGGAGAACCTATTCTGCCCTGTTCTACTGACTCCCTTATTCAGAGTGAACACACACCATGTATGAACTTCAGCCTACTGGCTTCAAGGGCAAGATCAAGATCCTCTGTGATTCCTAAGGGTGCAGATTCACCTGATGTTTCAAGGTGCAAGCACAAGTGTTTTCAAGGTTGCTGAAAGTCTCATTTTTCAAAGGTCACTGATATTGGAATCTCCATTTCCCCTTAAATTACACAAAAGCAGGTAGAAGACTGGACTTAGGGATCACTTAGATGGGGAATAATGAGGAAGGGGGAATTATCTTAAAACTATTTTAAATTTAGGTAGAAGCTTTTAAATTTTTTCTTTCTTTGTCCATATAGATTTTATTATTGTGGACAACATGTACCTTGCTTTATATATGACACCATACTATCTTGCAAACTTTTTATTTTATTAAGAATTCATGTCTTAATGCTACATAGAGCAGGTTTTTCAGGCACAGTTTGTAACTGAGACTGTAACCAGAAAATCATGCTTGTTCACCTGCACAAGGCAGACAGCTGGAAACTGCTGTCCTACCTTCTGAGTGAATTTATCAATAGAAAATTGATCCATATGTGTTAAATATGTGCCTGGATGGGTACTGATTAAAATTACTGGTCATTGCAAAGATCCCTACTAACTGATGGCTTCTTCAATGTAATTTTTGAACACATTCCACAGTTTAAGTTCAGAGAAAGACTTGAATCACAATGCTGTAGGAGAAAAAAGACAGGAGGTAGATTTCAGAGCAGCAGTTTTGTAATGTACTGAAATCCTACCCTTACAGATGTTCATTTTTCTAGTTTTAACAAAGCCTCTCTTATAACTCTGAATTAAATCATGAGATACAGTCTGAAAGTTACTTCTGTTTAAGAGTCCTAGACACCTGGTGTTTATGATAAGAAAAGAAGCCCCTTACCATCTTCAGCAAAATAGAACATGGGGGAGATAGTGAGGGCAGCATTCAGAATTCATTATCACAGTCACTGTGAGGAGAGTCCTCTCCTAAGAGCTGTAGCAATTATGTGTAGCTAACTGTTAGGAACACGAATCTAAGTTGTGCACAGTTACTTTAAAAAAGACTAAGACCTGGAAGCTTTCTCTGATGACTGTGCAAATCAAATCTTATCCAAGTAAAAACCAAGAGTACAGCCCAGAAAAGGTATCCAAATTCCGTATGACAGAGAACACTAGTAATCTGTAATGTGCTTAAGCCATAAGAACTTTAACCTGATGCTGAAAAGAAGAGAATGAAATAATATTTCTTAAATACTTCTATGCAACACAGCTTACTTCTTGTGTTTATCCAGCAAGCTGGCCTTTCCAGAGATCTCTCCAGGTTGCACCAGATAGCAGCAAGTATCACACATAGCAAAATGCCATAGCAGACTGGCATCTGATTAGAACTGTACCCTTTCATTTGCAAAGTGTACTTCAGTTACAGATTAACAGAAAGGATTTAAATTATTGAAGGAGAAAATTAATAGCTGGTAAAAGAAAGGTAAGAAAAAGAAAAAAGAAAGGTAAGATAAAAGCATGCTGGAAATTATAGGGAAACCTCAGACCTGATTATACCATATGTTTTAGCTTTTGCATACAGTTTATCATTTTTGTGTGAGAAGTCTCATAAAAACCAAATATACTTTCCAGAAATTATTAATTTGTCCAATGAAAAAAACATAGATATTTTACTGAACTGTAAGTCAGCTCAAAGCCTCTGAAGTCATGTTTCAAATTTACATATTAGGCATGACAAAAATTGTGACCTCTTTGGAACAGTGGAATTATAATCTAATCTATTTAACTTTTTATGGTTGCCACCATGGAACTGGTAGTAAAGGCATGGGTTGGTACCACCTTTTCCCATTACTGCTAGAAATCCCACTCCTCATCTGTTTCAAGATGTACTTCACCAGCAGATCCTTCCTGAATAGCACCCATATTTAATCTGCAGTACATGAAACAGAAAAATGGGTAGAATCCCTTGCCTAACTTACAACAAAGAGCAAGTTCCAACAGCTCCTCCAGTTCACTACCCAAAGGCATACAAAAGTCAGGTAACTGTTGCAATTTAATCTCTTTAGCAACATTCGATCTAGCAGGCCTAAGAGTATTTTTTATATTCCCATACTTAAATACATGCATTAGGCACCACAAACCCAGTATTATAGAGCCCATTGCAAGCATGGGTAGATTCTACAGAAAAAGATCTCTGTCAGTCAACAATAAAAGCTTTCCTGAATTTCTTTCACCTGGCATTCACTGTAACCTTAGTCACTTCTCAAATTGTTAAGGCTCATAAACCCTTTTATTGGAAGTGTGAATAAGCAGAAAGGTTTTAGTATTAAAAATATGATTAAGAGCAGCAAGTCTTAGCACACCATCTGCAGTTAACATACTCAAATATTTATTATGTAAGTTCTACTAAGGAATAGTCAATGAGGTTTGTCAGAGAGCTGAGGAGAGTTCAGAGGAGAAAGCTGTGTCAAGCAGCTTGTGACAGTAGAAAGAGACTACAGAAATATGTGCATCCAAGGAGAGAGCTTTCAGGCAGTGGAAGTTGAAATATAGCATTCAGTCACTCTCAGTTTTATTAATACACACTGGATTATTACATGAAAGGAAACTGCAGTTCTAGCAATTCTGTGTACTGCAATACAGGTGCATCTGCTGCCAAGGATGACCTCCTGACAAGCACCTTATTTTCATCCCAGTGCCCTGGATTCTCAGTTATATGCTTCATAATCACTTTGACATAATGAATACAGACTTCCTAGAATATTGTCTGATAGTTTGTGCTAAGAGAAATTCCCCAAAATTGAATGCCTGGTTTCAAAAAGAGTCAGAGACCATTCTTGTTCCTTTTTCTCTGTTTCTTAAAGCTCTATTCTTAGCTGTTAGACTGCTAACTTTCTAACAGTCATCTTCACTTCCAGAGGCATCCAAGAATCAACAGCTTTATTATGAATAGGTTCTCAAGTGTCCTGTGCTTCAGCTTGTCTCTTGTGCAGACTAATACTGCTCTGCCAGTGTTTATTCAGCAGTTGCCATTGTCTGATACAATGGGCCTGGGTTACCATTTATCAGACTTGTTCTTCCAGCTAGTCTACATTCCTTGTCCTTGCCATTTCCAGGATCCGGAGATACTTTACAAAGATACTTCCTGAGCCTGCCAAAGGGGCATTCTCCCCTCTTCAAAAATGATGATCACTTTCATAATAAATTTAAAACTGAAACACATACTTTGAAAAATAATTGATTAATAGCCCCGATATAATTATCTTTTTCTTCTTATGCTTCTTGGTTCCAAAAAATTAAAATATCATCTTTCTACATTCTAGCTTGATTTTATTATGTCTTTTCCAAAAATTTTCATATTTGCAACTTTTCCCACTCTCAGCAAGTTCAGTACAAGCTTTGTGGAGTAGCTTTATTAAGGAGTTTAAGTGTTTTGCGCAAACTATGTGTAAGAAATTATTAAAATGCAAAGGGTTAGAAATTCACAACAATATTTTAAAACACTTTATGACTAAAATGAAAAAGTAGTTCAGCTAACAAAATGTATTTTTACTTAAGAAAATACCCAACCAGCTTTTACAACTCCTCTCACAACCACATTTTTCATCTGTTTCATATATACTCAGGTATAGGTTCCCAGAATCTTCACAGAAGACAGGTATAATCAATAAACCAATTATCATAAAGCTCCTGATTCATGCACCCTTAACTGAGATAACCATAAATAATCCTTTCACTATCAGCTTGAGAGGAATGATGTACTGAACAGTATGAATGCCCTCTACAGGTAGAACACAAAACCACTGTAATTCTGGACTTAATTCCAGTCTGCATATTTAAGTGGGAACTACATAAAGAGATCTCTACTAGTCCTTGTCAGCCTGCTCTGATATAGGCTGAAAATTTTAAATGGTGCAGTAGCATCTCCAGGTATTGTTGACAGGCAGTTGATAATGTATTACACACTTTTCACCAGTCACCAAGGCAGACTGTCTATACTGCTGAATTAGACAGCAACACAGAGCCAGATCAAGCCCTGGGGTGGTTTGACTGTACAAGCTACTATTCTTTCCCATACCTTCTGTATAATGCTACCTGTAAGTCTTTTACCAGTCATGTGAGGTGTTGTGCCTTCCCACAGTTCTAAATATTGCACACACAAATTATGCCTAAAGCCAGAGCAGTGTTCTCTTTTGTCCAGGGGACACCAAGGGCCTGCTGAAGCACATCGTGGATATAACCAGTTCTGCTGTTTGGCCTCTGATCTAGAGACCAATTCCCCTTCTCTAAAGCCTCAATAACCTACTGCAAGAGCCAGGTTTTGAAATAACCAATACTGCATTTTTCTGAAGGGCCAATTTAGTGTGGGGGAGAATATATATTAGGTAGCACACAAACATCAGGTGAAAAGAGCTTCCTGTTGAAGTTGTTATCAAAACAGATGCTAAACCACCAGGCTTGTATAGGCCTGCTCTGAGCTTACTGCTGCCTTTGTCCACTGCATGTTGCCAGAGGTTTCAGAGCCTGTGTCACAGCAATCTATTCTTTACAGAAAAACAGCAGTCAGCAACTATTGCATGCCTGAACTCCATGACCCTCAGCCTCATGACCTTCATCTCAGCACATTCATGCTGGTTTTCTGACTGGCCAAATCTACTGTGGATGAGATCTACAAATATAAATATATGCACTCAGTTTAAGAGAAGAATGATCTCATCCCTTAGTCAAAGATGAATGTGAATAAAACTGTTTGAAGACAATTATGAAATCAGATCAGGGAACAAAGTTTTAAACACAGTTTTGACTGGGACAAAAAAACTGATGAACATCATGTTGAGCACAGTAAATGTCATATTCAACAAGAGTAAAAAACAACAAAAGCACAAACAAAAAAAAAAGATGACAGTGTGACAGAGAAAGATCTGTGGCCATATTTAACTAACTCGCCATGATTTTTATTATTTTCACAGGAGCTTCTGACCTCTTTCATGAGAACATGCCCAAAGCATCTTGCCTTGGGGTAGAATGACTCTAAGGGATGGCTTTGACTTCCAGCTGCACATAAGCTGCAGCTCTAACTTCATGTACAGTACAGAGTAATAGGTGTATTCAATGACTCCAGAGGTACAGAGAAAATACTTGTTTGTACTTGGTCCTAACTCAGCCACGGAAGTTCAGGTAATTCATACAGTCCACAAAATCAGTACACACAATTGCAATACCTGTTTACTAAAAATATGAACAAATTACTTCATTCCTACATTTGAGAAAGCAAAGAATGGTATTCTACATACAGGAGCCTCAGCTGCCAGCAGATAAGAACTGAGGAATAGAAAACCGTTTGATCAGCTTTGAGTTCAAAGACATGTCATAGCATATGTAACTTCTAAACTGGATTATTGTGATGTGGCAGTTACAAAAACTGTTTCCTTTTGCTGTCTCTGCCTACAGCTTACCAGTCAGGTCCATATACATGGCTTTGGACTTTCTGGCTAGTCTGACTCATCCTCAATCTATCAGAAGTCTTGAGTCATACATTTAAGTTCCATGCAAATCACTTTATATGTATGTGTACAGAACTTTGAATTGAATCCTGATTTACATTTCAGCAATTTGGTTTTCTTTCTGCTGGAAATGCAGCAGTCTCAGTAGCTGACATCAGAAAACCAAGAGACGTGCTTCTCATGGATGCTGCAGCTGCGCCAAGAACTAAACGAGGCATGTGCAGAGCAACTGTGAGAGCTGTGATTACTTGAAAATGCTTTTCTGAAGATCCTGTATTAAGGTCCCTCTCTCCTTTTAGGTGAAACCTAACAGAGAACAGGTAAGTCCTTACTTTTTTTCCCTTGACACATGTGTTGAAACATTAATGGAAAGATTATTTTTACGATTGAGTCTATGACAATAGGCTATGCAGCAAGAGACAAAGACCAGTGTCTCGTTTTATTTACATTTTGTTTTGCAAGTTTTTCTTGTTTCTAAGCTGTGTTTTCTCCTTTCCAAAGAATGCACAGGTGGTTTTGATTCTGTGTGTATGCACATATAAAATTTGTATATCCCAAACTCCAGTGTAGTGCACACTACCTGCATTTTCCTGGAAATTATGTAGCCCAAATTTTGTCACTTGTCACAGACTTCTTACATTGTGAATTCTGTAGCTGTCTCCACTGATCTGCAAGTTAGCACTGTACACAACATGCCTGTCCTGCCAAAGACCAGTTTAATTCATCCTTCCCTCACAAAATGTCACCACCACTACACCACTTGTCACTTTTTTATTTTTCATCAAATCTCTCTCTTTTCCACTACAGCTACCTCAAGGCAGTTACTGCCAATGTTAAGCTTTTACTATTCAAAAGTATCTTCATTAACTTGCCAATATGTTTAATTAAAAATAGACTATATACCCTGGGTGGGGCTTACACAGCTCCCAAGTTAGATTCATCTTCACACTCTGTAACACAAACTGAAGTGGGAATTTATCAAGGTGTCTGCAAGTGAAATATCAAAGAAAGCAGGGACTGTAAAGCTGTCAAGTTTCAAAGTACCTGGGCATACCATTCACAGAACCTGAAATACAGCATTGTCAACAGGTCATCACAGCCACAGACTGAGAGTTAGCAGCATGGCAGAGTATGTTAAATTTACTGCATTTTAACACAGGCCAATGCTTATTTTCTGAACACAAAATTAACACTGGCTTTTCTGATTTGCAGAAAGTTTTATGGTAAATTTACTGCATATAAAATTCCCAAGGCTATTAAGATTACTGTGTATCATTGCAGCTAAACTTCAGTTCAAGCATTTTTCTATTTTTTTAAAAAAAGTTACTATCATCTACCATCACCCCTCCAAATATTATTTAATTTATGCTTAAATCTACAAGACAAATCATCTTAGTCTGATTATGAGAAAAGCCAGAGTTTGAAGATAAAGCTGTTAGCATTTGAACTGAAATTAAGTAATATAATAAGATAAACGACAAAATTAAACCAAATAATCATTGCTAGAAAAAAATCCAGTAAGGATTCAGAGACTGATTTCCAAATATTCTTGGGTATTCTGTTCTTCCATGCTTATACACAGCTCCATTTAATGAAAAAATTTATGTAATAGGCGTTCTAGAAACAACAAAATTAAAAAAAAAAAACCCAAACAAATAAAAACAAACGAAAAAATAAACTGAAAATGCACCACTTAGTTCTGATGGAACTAATTTTTGAGCACCATCTGCTGGTCTATTTCTAAAACAACAACCAAATTTCCCAATTTCTGGTAACACCTGGAAAATCATGAGGACTGTATTTACTTATCACTTATTCTGTTACATATTTATAAAAAGCTCCCACGAGTCATGCATTAGCATCACACTAGAGGAAAGAGCAGAATTCATGTAATAATGCATGGCTGTAGAGGGGATGTGTTGGGAAGTTTAAAATGAGTGATGTTATAAACACATTCTGAATTCCCAGATTATATCTAAATAAAGAACAGAACAGTGTTGGGGGTGGGGGAGGCTTAGCTTTAGTTTTGAAAGGCTTAGTCATCAGTTGAGAGTATTTTCAAATTTTCAACAAAGTTCCTTACTCAGTTCCAGGCGTCTCCTCTTTTGATGCCCTACTAAAATTTCAGGATTTTTTTTTTTTGTTGCATTCTGCTTTAGTTCCAAGATATAGGCCCTCTTAGAAGCACCTTACAAGTTGCACTTTCCCCCTAAATTTTACCCCATGTTCACACCAGACTCCAAATAAATCCTGCCACTTGTTTTAAGTTTTCTTCTTCAGTGTGTCACAAATACTAAAATAGTGTATTTAGTGAACAAATATTCTTCCCCCATCAGATGAAGATAATGTGCATAATGTATGTATGTTACGCGAGATAAAAAGATTTTGTGTGAAAAATATATAGAAATATGTCTGTTTAGGAAACCTGAGCCATTTTGATCCTCCCTCCAGAGAGAAACTTAAGGAAGAAGGAAAATTCTCTAGGGAACCTCAGGTGGTACATGGTGGGGGGAGGTCATCTGACAACTTTGAGGAGGAAGTATTTTGTGAATGCTCAGAATTCTGTGATCGGTAAGAAGCATGCTACTCTAAAAAGTCACAAGCTGTCTGCTTAGCTCCTGTGAGAATGGTAATTGTACATCTGGTGTCCTGAAATGCCTTCTCAGCTGGAGAAAGGAACTTGGGGAAATAGTGAGTCACACTACCAGCTTTTGATGTGAAAATTCTGCCAACAAGTGCTTATGGAACATTCTCCTCCCTCCATGCACTCCGTGAAGTTCTGCCACCACTGAGCATTTGAAGTTGGGGATATTGCTACTCCCAGCACTACTTCCACTTTCGTGTACAGCACACCTTTGCTTGAAGTACTAAGATTGTGGTGAGATCCTGCACATGCTAAGGCCTATGAGAGGATCCCAATAGATTTTACAATTTTATTTTGGGAGATCTTAAGTATTTGCAAAAAAACAATGGTTACCACAATTTTTGTTATGATGTATTATCTTTCTGTATTCAGACCTCCTAGGTTTTGAGAAAGGATTTACCAGACTGCTATTATTTGTCATTTCAATAAAGGTAAATTAGACTATGTAACATTGGAAAGGAAGGGACCATAGGTTTTATAAAGCCATTTGGCAAATAGCAGTTAATTTTATGTTCTGGCTTCCATGACACCTGACCTCCCATTTTCAGTATATATATATCTGGGAGAGCCCCATCATCACCTGGGAAATTCATGAACGAAAACCAATGAGTATATGATTACCTGAATTAAATTAGTTTTGGCAAAAGAAACTTCTCAGGGCAAGAGAAGCTTTATCAGCAATGAAAACATTTAACTGACCATTACTACTTCAGACTTAACACTTCAAAAATTAAAAAGAACAGAGAAAAAAATTATTTAAATTTTCATTTATAAAGTAGAAAAGCATAGAAAGACTCATCCTTCATAAAGGACATGCAAACATGATTTAATATCAACATAGCTTCAGTAGAATGAAATGGAAATTATTCCATTGACACTCTAAAGCAAAGATAGCTTATAATTAACGCCTGAAACAAGGTAACCTACTTCAATATTAAAAAAAAAAAGAACAACAAAGCTCATGAGAGATTTATGATAGATGAAAAAGATCTCATTAGCTGTCACAAGGATATATTACTTAGATTTAACTCCATTTGGCATAGAAGAAAGTGAATCACAGCTAAGACAAAACCAGCTATTACTGAATCTAAACTGGTGAGAAATATTCTCTGTGAACAGTATCAAGTACCTGGAGAACAAATAAATTATCACCCTCAAAGTTGACACTATGTAGAGAAATGAAAGCAGAATAATACTCACATTTCTCTCTACTTGGTTTACAACTTAAAAAAAAACCCCAAAGAAACAACAAAAAAACCCCCAGTAATATTTAAAGCATTTATTTTGGAAGCACTACTTTTAAAAAGTGGGTTATTCTTACAAGGATTATCACCATCTAGTGACCCTTGCTTAAAGATCTATTTAGCTGGAAATCTTGAATGAAATAGCTTTGCCATGCAGGATGAAGGGAAGATGAAACCCCTCCCCATTAAGCAGCACAAAACGAAGAAGTGTTATGCATCTAAGCTACCGTAAGGAACCACAAGGATCACAATAATGCAAAAACTAACTCAAGTACACAATTTGATAAAAAAACATTTTCAAAACAACAGCATTGATATGACTGAGGATACTCATATTAGCGACCTCAAATTACTCAAATTCTATAGGCATGTGAGTCTATTTATATATATACTTATGTATATATACATGTACATATATATATATATATATATATATATATATACACATGAATCCTTGATGTTAAATGAATTTTGGAAAATATAACAAATCACCAAAAATGGACAAACCATGACAAAATCATTAGTCATATACTGAAAAGAATCAGAGGACTAAAATAATAATCAGGTTTAGAATGTTAGTTTCAATTCAGTTTCAAAAATAATGAATAATATTATAAATCTAAGCACTGAGCTGCAATGTAATTTCCTTATTTGTCAATCTTCAAATTTTTACAAAGAATGCCTAGTTGAATATTTTTAAATTCACTCTTGTGAATTTATTTGTGCAATATCTTTCAGTTAGAAGACCACATATTATAACAGTTACAATTAAATTGTATCAGTTACAGTTCAGTCAGAATACAAAATTGCCTTTTACTCAAGAGGCAGTAAAAAGGAATCTTTCAGCTCTAAAGGGCAGTTACTGCAAAATCAAAGACAGAATTAAAAAGGGTCTTTCAATTTAATAGCAGAACTGTAATACACAGAGATCCAGATATACTTTTCCTCAGGACTTCAAAAAAACCCCATACTGCAGTGTGCTAATAAATATACATGAAAGATTATAAAATCAATAAAAACTAAGTTAAATCAATGAAACATGGGAGAGGTTTACATTTCAAAATATTTAATTTATAGCTTTAAACAGCATTGCAGACTAAGTTAAAAAAATGCAACCTTTTTGGTAGACTTGCAAGTTATTCAAGTAATGTCTGCTGGAAGGCACCTCTGAGAATTTGTGCTTCAACTGTTAGAACTTAAGTCTTACCTGAAAAAGGATGGCAGCACAAAATCAAGTATGTAAATACAAGCTTAAAATTCTTAGTGCATCTCAAAACACGACAGCTCTTTGTTCCACTCTCCTTTACACTGGCACGTATGGCTCACTACGAGATGTGCCCAATCTAGACTGGATGTTGGAGTGCTACCTATGGTGGAACTGTACTGTTGTGTAAAGAAACATTACTAGGGGAGCAGTAGAACATTTCTTTTCCATGGCTACATTCCTGGGGATGCAAGACAGTCATAACAAACCCAACTGCCATCACTAGCACACCAAGAACAAGAATCAGGCAGGATATGAGGTTGTCTGAATGGCTCCACCGCTCCTTGGACAGCTTTAGATAACACGCTGATGGGATGATAAAAACAAGTGGGGTAGCACTCAGAACTCCCTGTGTGTGGGAAAGATCAATAAAAAAACCTCATAAGCATGTTTATTTAGATGTGAAGAACAAATACCTAAATTTTTAAACATGTGATTAGACTGATGCAACAGTAAAACCAGAGAATACAGGCCTTTTCCAGTGTTGCTATATGGAAAACCTTTTTTTCAAAGTCACAAATAATATGCAAAAATATCTGTTAAACCATTTCAAATAATTCAGATTTACTTAAATGCTTTTGTTTTGCTGATACAGAATAATATTTTAATGTTGCAAGAAGCATTAAATCTGATTACCCAAAGTTTCTCAGCTTAAGAGCCAGAGTCCAAACATAGTTCTGCAATACCCTAACTGAACTGAAATATTTAAGATAATCCCATGGAGGAGTTTAGATATAACACGGCCTTTAAAAAGAATTTTTTTTTTTAAAGTGGAAAAATCATATAGCAGTTCAAAGAATTCTGATCATTTTAACATTTATAACCTGATTTAGGTTGACTTCCCTAAAAAAGCAAAGCTCCCTTTAACAGAGTAGAACCTTTCCTCTCACTAAAAATTCAGCTCGTCTTTAAATGCTCTCTTAGGGACAAATAAAAAGCACTTTTAAAAATGCTTTTTATAGTAAAGCCACTGCAGATTAACATATGAGTTACATGCCAGAAGAGAGTAATTTTATGTAGAAATTTTGAATGTTCACTTTGCCACATACTTAACAAACACTATGTTTCAACTTAATTATGTCAGGATACTAATCCAGCCTAAGGAGTAACTTTACATCATAATTTGTACAGAAGTTCCAATATTTTTATGGTAGAACCTGTTAACAGTGATCAGTACTGACATCAAAAATAGGTACAAGCACAAAGGATCTTCTCCATGAAAATTAAGATTTAGGTCTGTGAAATAACACAAACCAGTATCACAGTAAAATAATAATGAAGCAAAATCTGTGTCCCTTTGACTCCCACATGACCAAATAGATTCCCTGGGGAATTACCACAAGGCAAACACAGTGGCTTGTGTTTTGTTTTAAAACCAGAAAGCAGGGAAAGAGTAAGCAGGGCCAGAGAAACAGCATCAAATGCCATCTGTGTGAAGAGCCAAAAGACAATTCTTCTGCTGGACAGAAACCCAGTTGAAAATACAGATCACCTTTCTTTCACATATAAATACTCTGTCTATTCATTTTTCTCTACTGCTGGATATCAAAACTTAACAACCCTTCTAAGCACAATTATTACAACCAATAAATACCAAATAATACAGTTGCCAAACTCTCTTAAAAATGAAAAGAAAAAAAAAAACCCGCAAGATAGGAGCCTGGCTATCAACTTCTATTTGTAACTGAATAAAGCTATCAGCTTGACTACTGACTAAATGCTTAGGGGGAAAAAAACACATTGATGGAATACTTGCTTTTGAGGGAGTTGTATATTTCCAGTGACCATCTCTGTGGTCTTGCTACTACTGGTTCTTTCTTTCTACCTCCCTCTTTGTTTTTTGCTTCTTTGGCCCAAGGCAGTCACTAGAATCTGCCCCAGTGTTTAGTAATTTGCCAGCTTCATCAGAAGCAGGGACTAGAGAAAGCAGTGCTAAATTCAGTACCACTATACAGTTTGGACTAGTATTTTACTGATTTCTGCTGTGGTTTAAATACATTTAGTAAGTTATAGCCTCTTGCCATATCTACAAAACTGTTCTAAGACCCTCCCCAACCATATGAATTTTACTTCTTAATTTCCTTTCACCTTTAGTTATCTGATTTTGAAGCAGTGAGTAATTCCTTCTAACATTACTAGATTACTATCTCAAATTACCGAAGATTTTCAGTAGAGCTGTGGGTTTTGTAAAGCTCTGTTTTATTAATAAGTGATTTATTAAATAAGAGTATACAGGTTCACTTACATTCAGCTCTAAGACTATTCCAAGGCAATCATACATTAATGACACACCAGTCGCCACAGCAATGATAACTACTGTCACAACAACATGGAAAACTGTTGAGAGGTTCCCATGGAAAAACACATTGGCAATCACCTGAAACAGAACCACAATTTGAAACCTTGTTTGTTCTTCTTATGTTATCAAACAGCTTACTCCAAACCTTCTAACCTTAGGAAATGAAAGGAATGGATGAGAAAACTGGCTGAATTTTACTTACCTTGCTTCAAGAAAGCATCTTCATCTGCTTCCAAAAATAACTCATAACAGTTATTACTAAAAATACAGAACACTTGTCAGATTGACTTAGTTATACCTGTGGGATTTTAGGATTTACTCTTTTCTCATTTGCCCATTACAAAATAAATCCACTTACAATTATTTATTGAATAGATGGACTTCCTAGATGGAGATACTTATAAAAAGTAAAAGTATTAAGCATGAAAGTATGCTTTTTTGGCTAGTCTCAACACAGTAACAACAGTGTCATTTATGTCAAAGTTGGAATTTTAAGCAGTCCTGATATTATTAAGTAATTACTAATATAAAGCTGACTAATATTATAATAAATGTAAAACAACATTCTATGCCCAGTACCTACACAGTACAGCTAGTCCCCCATACTCATTGCATGTAGCGGGATAAAATATGTTGCTATTTATCACAGATCAACCATAGACTTCAGCTACAATATGTGTTAATAATGTGAGAATATTATTAATATGTAACAACAGTGTTAAAGGGAAAATGTAAAAAATTCTTACCTCTCTGGTCACAAAACATTCAAGGGGGAAGGTCAGAATTACAGTAACTCCATAACAAAACCTTCCAAATGTAGCAAGGTTGTCATCTCTACAGTAGTTTTCAAATATATCTCCTGAGGAATAGCAAAACACCAGTTAGCTTGAACTTCACATCATTTACCTATATTTGCAACTTGAAGTGCAGGTTACTGGAGTAATGGAGATTCTCTGAACCCCTTTTCTGACATGTAACTAGAAACTAGCTACAGTCTCAAGTTATGTCCAGGAGCAACTTTCAGCTTATCCTGCTGGTAGCGGGGTCTTTATCTCAAATAGCATTTATCTTCAAAAATATTTTAAAATTCACATATCAGAGTTTGTCATCTGTTATCTTCCCCATAACATAGATTTTGTATGAGATGCCAGTGTTTAATTAAATAAATATGTAACAAATTCAGAAAGAAAGCTTATATGTAAAAGATAGTTTTTCCCTAAAAATGTAACTCTTTGAACAACAATCACACAAAAAAAAAAAAAGGTGAGAGAGTTACCTGTGGAGAACTGCATTTCCCTGATAGTATCTAATCATAGCTAATAAGCTGTAGAGAAGAATTTCAAATATTCTGACCCCTAAAAGCCCATTATAAAGATATGGATTATTACCTAGCAAATCTTGTATCTAACAGCAAAAGCATCACTAGAGAATTCAAATCATCTTGCTTGGTGTTTAACACAAAGAATCTGCAATAATGATCTCTGAGGCACAAGAGACAGTGCAAGACAGTGATCAGACGAACTATCAGGTCTTTTTTATACAAATACGAGGCTGTCTCATGATTTACTACTTTTAGGATCACAATGGCACTGAATAAGCAATAAGGTGTTAACTTTAAACAGCCAACAGATTTTGACAGGGGAGACAGAAGAGGAGATGGAACCTGCTTACATGAGAGTCATATGCTGAGGAGAGCAGCAGGCTGAGCTTTCTACACATGAAAGGTCTCAACCAGTCTGCTTGATCTACCTAGAGCACTTCTGGGACAGTGACTTACTCTGCTGAAGTAAGCACTGGAGGCAGGAGAAAAGGACAGATAAACCAGGAATCCCCATCCTACAATTTCTCTGGTCTCAATATAATGCTGCTGCTCATCAGAAAAGGAAAAAGCTTGGAAGCCTTCTCCTACAATCCAGAATGTCACTATGAAGTAACAGAAAAGATGCTTGCTCATAAAATGTGCACTTTGCCTGAAGAAAGTAATGCACTGAAACCAATTTATACCTTGTTCTTATAAACATACATTTTAAAATTCAACAAAATGTTAAATAGCGTGATGCAACATTGATTATGTATATTTGTGTGTATTCATATACCCACAGAGGGAACAGCAGGATTAATAACAGCAGAACAGAAAAGATAGGAAAAATCTCTAACTCTAGGATTGGCATAGACAGGAAAAAATGTAAGAAAATATACAGGAATATATACCAGATACTCTGTAGGAAATTTTTGTTCTTACTGCTCTCTGCTGCTGGATCATGTGGATAAATCATAGCTGTTCTGTCCTCATAGTGTTTTGATGATGGAAGTATTCAAAGGGGACTTCCACTGGTGAGACTTATGCTTGAGAATCTGCCACCTATTAGCAAGTAGCTGACTTTTTTGTATCCCGTTTTGGTTGTTGGGTAACTATGAGGAATGTCTTATTTCTGTCCAAATATACTACGAGTTTTGCATTTTTACTGCCACCAAGATGTTTACAGAATAAATCAGACAGCAAGGCAGAAATGTAAGGATTATAGCAAGCACCAAAATTGAGGGATCAAGCAGTTTACCTTCTGTGTATCCTGTAAAAGTCATGTATCCACAGGCAGCGAACACTACACTGATGACAAGAGCAAGTGAGACAGACATATGTGTGACTTGAGACCAGTTCTTTAATGTGGGTTCTTCCAGAGAGCCATATATTAAAAAGCTGTTATGATGGCAAATGAATGCTGAAACACACATGACAGTTAAAGCAAATGTATGAATTCATGCATAAATGCATAGAGACACAGCACAGTTTGAATCCACTCATTATTAAATACAAACATTAATCTTGCAATGAGTGGCAAAGATAAACAGTTTGAACCTTTGCTTGCTTAGTTGATTTGATGAAGGTTTATATTCATCCCAAGATGACTCTGATTACATTATCTTTAAATGCTATGCCATTTCCCACCCTCTACATCTCCATTCCACAGCTATTTCCTCTTCCTGCTCTTCTTTTACTTCAGAACCCAGCAGCAGATTTGAGAAGTTGAGAAGTTGGGTTTTTTTTAAATCTACAGAGACATTTGCTACTTTCAGACTTCATATGGCATCCATTTTAGGCAGCAGCAAGCATTGGGAGGCCTCAGATTATCACAGTGTTAGCAAGAAATAATACACCAGTTCCTGCAGTCAGGAGCAGATTTCAAAATGAGGACTTTTCTGTTAGAGGTTACCCAAGGGAATGCAGAATGATCCCAGCCCCCTGGGTTTATCAGTTAGACTAACCCCTTGATGCAGGTGCTTTACCATGACCTGCACAGGTAAGCTGGATTCACATGCACACTGTCTCTGCTACAGTGGCAATAGCCTCTAGGGCCAAATGGACAATGGATGAGGTTAATGTCTTACACAATAACAATGACATTCATATGGATTACTGAGTCAATTTCTTTTTTTTTTTCTCTACACCAGCTTAACATGAATATTAAAAAAAAAAATATTGTTTCAAAATACTACATAATTTCTTACAATTGATCTTAATATTGAAAAAAAACAGAAGAAACCACTTACCAAATGACATCACCCCGATGGCTTGTACTGCATTTGATTTTGCAAATATCCATGCATTTTCTGATTTGGGTCTAAAACAGACAATTTAATAGATTACCCTCAATTATCAGTTATTAAAAAATACTCAAGCAATATGCTGTGATACAGAACTGCTGCTAGACAGATCTCCAGAACTCTCTGAAATAGCCCCAGTGTTTATCAACAATTTGAAACCAGGGAGATACCTTTCTCACCTCCTTTGTTTTGATTCAACTGTTTCTGTAACTAGTGTTTACAGTCAAAAATGTCAGCCTGTTTCAGTTTCGTAAATAAGCTCTTCAAGTCAGCATATACCAAGAAACAGCAACAGGGAAGGTAAAAGCTGTTACTGATTCTGACTAAGGTTATCTCTACTGAAAATGTCCTCTGACTATTTAGAGGCAATTTCTATCTTTGAATTTAAACATGTAATCCAAACAGTCTAGAGATACCTTTTTACTAGGCTACAAATCAAGTGATGGAGTTTGCCTTTCTTTACACCTGCTCCTCATAGTAAAGGCATTCTGCTGCTTCCCAAAAGAAAGTGTAAGACAATACACGGAGACTTTTACAATCAAGCAAGAATGTAGTATTCCCCACACCCCCTCGTCTAAAATACGCTCACAGATTTGGACCTGTGGTAATTGCAATGCTTAGAGGAGGACCATCAGCAAACTCTATTAAAAACCATTTACTACATGAACTTCATTTTGGAATAAAGATCCAAAACAAAAAAATAGGGAAGGACGCAAAGCATCCTTTTCCAGAAATACAATTTGCTAAATACGTCAAATGAAAATCACAAGCTAGTTAAATATTGAATTTGTAATATTAAAGCACAGACAATGAAAAACAATCCAAAGAAGCTTGCTCTTAAAAAGTTGGCTGCTGCTAACCTTGATTGTTCTGTTTTTATTTAGAGGGAAAGCTGCTGCCACCTGAGGCCTTAGCTGCTCTTTTCCTACTGCCCTAGGAAGCAGTATGGCACCCAGGCCAGGTCTGTGAAGGTAACAATGGCAGCGTTCTCTCTCCCTCTCTTTGGTGATCTCTCCCTCTTGCTGGTTTTGACAGATGCAGTGGCATATACTATGCCAGGTTTCAATGCTTTCAAGTGTCTAAGTTACACCTCCAGCCCCTAAAAATAAACAAATTTTTTAAAAGTAATAATAATAACAAAAGAAAAAGTAAAAAAAAATTGCAGTTTCTTCTTCCAGAACTCCTATATTCTTACTATTTCTTGAGTTCAAATAGTCAATCCTTCCTTTTTCATATTAATAAAACCCAGATTTACTGTACCTAATGCACATTCAGTTCAGACTTAGAGCAGCTTTTCAGCTCTTAAGCTATGGTTGCTAAGCTTAACTTTAAAGTGAACAGAACCTGAGCATAAAATCAAGTTCCTTTTTTTATCCTCAGGTGCAGTATATTGTCTTGAACTGCTGTAGCATACTGCTTCAAGCCTTAAGCAACTGAGTACAGCCCTCCTAAAATATCCTCAGACTTAGCATGTAGATGTAAAGTACTGTGGATAAAATAGAGCTATCTGGCATTTATCTTGTGAAATAGGAGTTCTGACCCTCTATAGCTGCTGATGTTCCTTATTTAGGCTCCCTTAACTTGATGCCACTGATTTCAAATCACTACCCCTAGAAATGTGTCTACAAAATTAATATTAATAATTCAAATGTATTATTTTTCAGGAAAACATTCACATCTGATTGGAAAAATTTCAATAATACTTCAAAATAAAGAGTATAAAGGAAGCTAACACTACATTTGTTCCATTCTGTAACCACTAGATGTCAGCTTTGATAATAAAAGCCAAATGAAAGTTTGTTTTATATTTTCCTTTGACAGCGGAATTTATCAGTTTTCTTTGACTCTTTTGTAGTAATAATTAAGTTAGATTATCTAATACCTTATAAAACAAAATAATTTTAAATGCATGGAAATAAAGAATGGTTTTGTCTGAAACACATTTGATTTCTGTGAAAATGGTATATCCTGTGTGATATTATGTGTGATGAGCTCCTACAAGTACAGATTTAAAAAAGAGAATTCAGAAAGCATATAAATTTCACTTGAAACATTTTGAATAAAGAGGCTGAATAATTAAAAAACCCAAATAACAGGAGCTGGTTTTCCCCTTGCACAGTGTTAGCTTATGCACTAGCACTATACAAGAGACCAAGATAATTGCTTTGCTTTATGGATGAATGGCAAATCAGATTAGGAGTATTTGGAGGAAAAAATCCAAAAGAACAAAATCCTGCTTATTTAGCAGCCTAATAAGATAAATTCCTTCCATTGTATTTGCAGAATTGAGGAAGAATTTCAGAACCCTGATTTGAACACTACCAGCAGCTTGTAATGTCCTACAGTGTATGCTGGTACAGATGTGCTGTTTTCTACACTAAATCATATACTGCTGGATGTGTTTTGAAAAACATTTTCATATTGTGGGAATAGAGGCATCTCATGCAATGAAAGCACACAGTAAGAAATATAATTTCTGAGTGTTTGGAACAAAGAGTCGACAGCTCTAGAGCTGTGATCACATCAATAAGAAATTACCCCCAAGCTCAGTCTGCAGAACACAGGGACTTATGAAAAGCTCCTGGAAAAGGGTGCAGGTGACATGGAAGTGTCTATATAAAATAAGACTTCATAGAAAGACTTCTCAGAAAGAGAAAACTCTGTCAGAAAACAGTAGGTGTTAGCTATGGAAGAGTTATATAGTGAACAATCACAAAAAATCACTCACAAGTCAAAGGGCAACTAATGGAAACATTATCTGTCAAAGTAAACATACACACATTGATATAAATATATGCATTTCTGTAGGCAGCTGCATACACACACTGAAACAGTGTCACAAGAATACAGGATAACATTACACCTGTTGTGGTTTTTCAATCCTGCTGCTACTGTTCAAGATGAATTTTTTTTTTTTTTTTTTTTTTTTTTTTTTTTTTTTTTTTTTTTTGGTTT